>JARQOC010000005.1:188202611-188274004 GCA_033576535.1 Allobates femoralis
TACCACTGTGATGACCAAGATGCAGGGGCGCCACACATCCATCAACCTGCCTGGAACAGGATGTCATCAGTCACTTATCACAGTTTCGTTTATAACTGCCCGCTGAAGATGTCCTGCACCCATGGTGCTAATAGAAGCTGTGGGAGAAATGATCAAGACTATGATTTTGGCCCTACCCATCATAGCTTCTTACTTTCAAAGGAGATATCTTCAGGGGGGAATGATAATATTAAGGTGAGAAACATCAGCGCTGCTCCACAGCTTTTATCTCCACCAAACAAATCGTTATGAGGGGTGTCACTGGTGTCACTCACACACCGCTTCTTTTTCCACCCCCCTGATGATGATTCATTTGAGGATACAGATAGAAGGTTTGGATTGGCACATGTGTCACTCACCCTGCTTCTATTAATACCCCCTGATGATACCTTCTTTGACAGTAAAGAGGTGCAGCTGGCAGGGACAGAAGCAGAGTGCTGGAGCCTTGGTCACTTCTCCAACCCTTCTATCAACCCCATAGATTCAGAGCATCTCCAGGGGTCAGCAATGAAACAAACTATGGTTACTGAAGCACCAACCCCTGATGACGTCCTGTTCCAGGTGGGATGATAGACGGTGTGGAAGAGTGAGTGCAGCTCTGCCCTCCTGATGTTGTTCCCTAGCAGCCTCAAGCTTTCACTCAGGGGGTGTTCCCGGTAGGGTTTCAGTTATCACTCAGTGAAAGCAGAAGCTGTAACCATGCTCCTGGCAGTGATTGACAGTCAGGTCAGCATTGCATCAGTACAGAGACAGCTATCAATCAGTGCTGATGCCTGGTTACAGTCACCACTTATTATGTACTTAACAGTGAAACTGAGTCCGCACCAGACATGCTTTAATGACTAAAAGCTTGAAGCTGCAAGGAGGAAAAAAGTTAGTTTTCTCCCAGTATCAGGGCTTCAGTGTCAGAGCAGTATTAACCTGCAGATTAACTCTATATCTGCAGGTAAATAGCATTTTTTTTTGCATGACAGGTTCTCTTTAAGGCTTTCTAAACATTAAGAATAGGGATGGTGGAATACTAAACAGTAAAGTATTGCATGTGAATCGGTTGATATATATTTTCTTTTCGGATATATTTGAGGAGAAATGTGTAGTTCATTCAAATTCTGCACATCTGCATAATGGGAATGGAGAGCATAAATGTAAGATAGCAAATGTGGTCACCCGCTGTTTTTCAGATAGGCTGAGTTTCCATTTTTTTTTCTTTCAAAATGCCTAAATGTGCACAAACAGCACAATATTCTCACATCTGCTGTGATCAACTATATCCTAAATGCCATAATCTGTGAGATGAGAAATAGGGCTGGGGAGGATGCAAAAGAGTATGAAATGTTTTACTCCACAAAAATGATCAGCTAGTATCCCATGCTGTAATGTTTGTATACGCTTTGGATCTTCTCCTCCCCAGGAGAGGTGGTATGGTCAGGCCACCTCCCTGTATAGTCAGGCACAGACATTACACAGTACATAGAAGGACACATATATAAGATTATCTCAGCATAGGAGATGTGGTATGGTCAGGCCACCTCCCTGTATAGTCAGACACAGACATTACACAGTACATAGAAGGACACATATATAAGATTATCTCAGCACAGGAGATGTGGTATGGTCAGGCCACCTCCCTGTATAGTCAAACACAGACATTACACAGTACATAGAAGGACACATATATAAGATTATCTCAGCATAGGAGATGTGGTATGGTCAGGTCACCACACTGTATAGTCAGACACAGACATTACACAGTACATAGAAGGACACATATATAAGATTATGGGTAGGGTCACATTGGCGTTTTTTGTTTAAAATCCTGATCCGGTTTTGAGCTTTAAAAAAGCTCAAAACCGGACCAGGAAAGGCTCCTGATGGAAGCCTATGCAAAACACCGGATGGCTTCACAAGCCATCCGGTGGCCGGATCCGGCACTGCTGCCTGCGTTTAAAATCATGCAGGCAGCAGTTTTCGCAGCGTTTACCGGGCCGCACTGCGGTTACCGGATGGCTCAGGATGTGTAATCCTGAGCCATCCGGTAACTGCCGAGGTTGCGGATCCCGGCTATTGGCGGGATCCGCAACCTTAATAAAGAGTTAAATTGTTGATCTCAATGACTTTTTAAGGTCTGTAGGGGGGCTTAGACCCCCCTACAGACCGGCCGACCACTTATACAGTGTACTTGTACAATTTGTCAATGGGCACGGGCTCTTCGGAGCAAAGTGCCCTCCCCCCCCCCCCCCCCGTATCACTATACAGGGTGCATACACCCCTGTATTACAATGATGCATTAATCATGTGTAGTCCAAAAAGGATTTGATTACTCGCAATGTAAGTTCATACTTACATGCTGTTGTAGGCAGAGTCCAGCGAAATCCATGGGCGGGGCTGTGTGCAGCAGCCTCCGCCCGCTCCATGTTGATGGCCGCCCCCTCTGGCCGTAATCCACTGTTGTGAGGGCGGATACGTCGTTAAAGGGGCGTGGCTAACTATGTGCCGAGGTTAGCCACGCCCCTTTAACGACGTATCCGCCCTCACAACAGTGGATTACGGCCAGAGGGGGCGGCCATCAACATGGAGCGGGCGGAGGCTGCTGCACACAGCCCCGCCTATGGATTTCGCTGGACTCTGCCTACAACAGCATGTAAGTATGAACTTACATTGCGAGTAATCAAATCCTTTTTGGACTACACATGATTAATGCATCATTGTAATACAGGGGTGTATGCACCCTGTATAGTGATACGGGGGGGGGGCACTTTGCTCCGAAGAGCCCGTGCCCATTGAGAAATTGTACAAGTACACTGTATAAGTGGTCGGCCGGTCTGTAGGGGGGTCTAAGCCCCCCTACAGACCTTAAAAAGTCATTGAGATCAACAATTTAACTCTTTATTAAGGTTGCGGATCCCGCCAATAGCCGGGATCCGCAACCTCGGCAGTTACCGAATGGCTCAGGGATTACACATCCTGAGCCATCCGGTAACCGCAGTGCGGGATTCAGCACACATTTTTGAAAAAAATGTGTGTGCCCGCCATTGCGTTCACCGCATCCGGATCCGGATGCGGTGAATGCAATTTAGGTTTTCAATGTGACCCTACCCTATCTCAGCACAGGAGATGTATGTGATGAGGCCAGGGCTGTCTGGGGGTACTCGGTCACCGGGTCTGCTGAGTAGGGAGTCACAGGTGGACGGTATCCCGGTGCCGTGCCCTGGGGATCATTTGAAGGGGGTTGTGAGGGAATTATTTACAGGGGGGGAACGTGACGCCACCTGTAGTGTCCGGTAATTTGGTACCAGCGCTGCCAGCCGGCCGCTGAGGTGATGGAGGGGGCAGCAAAGTGTGGTACAGCTCCCCACAGGTGGAGCTTTACCTCAGGGCAGCAATAAAGGAAGATGGTGAGGGAGAGCAGTGAAGGAGGAAGATGGTGGGTTATAGCCAATGAACAGTCACACATACACACAGGGATAGTTGTTCCGGTACCTTTTACTGGTGTTCATATAGCAGGTACAGTCCTGAGTAATAACCAGGTCCCTGGTGCAATTTAGGATCAGCTCCTTGGAAGGATTTGAGGCCTCCTTTATCTCTATTCTTTGCCTTGAGGGATGAGTCTTGCCTGAGTTTGAACTCTCCAATTATCTATTATCTAAAACTAACAATTAGGCCCTTCTGTGGGAACCCGGTTTATCCTGTGGCCCCTGGTCCTCTGTTTGGTTAGTTTTTAATGTCTTTACTATCTTCCTTCAGGGCTAAACTTTACCTGAAACTGCTGGGCTTTTTACTGTGGCTCTGTAAGCCCACAGCATCGGACTCCAGTGTCCGGTTGTGCTCAAGGGGAATGTCTTTAATCCCTCTTCTTATTCCCTACCTCTTCTCCTTGCCTCCGGCCCCTTCCCTGGGGTGTGAACAGCTGACAAAATGGTCCCTTCTGGTCCTGGCATCAGTCTTTTCCAGAGACCAGCAGCTTTGCCTCCACCTTTCTCCTCTCCTCACACGAACTAACCTCCCTAGCAACCGTCTCCTAGGACCAACTGTCTCCTCCTCTCAGCCTGGATCTCATTAAAGGGGAACTGACTTAATGCAGCCAGTAGAGCTCCCCCTTCAGGTCTGGAGTGGAAGGTGTTGTGTGCTGAACAAACTAAGGTGTCAATCCTATCTTGCACCAGTGTAACCTGTGGCAATCCCCCGCAGGGGTGCCACATTCCCCCCTAGTTAAACACAGTCCTCCGGGACTGAAACATTTTTCATAAACACAACAGGTTATAACTATTTACATTTGATTATTGAACAAAGTCTTAAAAATGAAAAATTTACAAAAACCAAGGAAAAATAAGAAAACAGGTTACCAGTCCATACAGCGCTAGTCCATTCGCTGCAGGCTGTTTAGGGGGTGTTGAAACAGGGGTTTGCCACTACCAGTCCTGTGGCTATGGTCCATTTTGAAAATAGGAAAAAGGGAAAGTTCAAAAGTCCAACAGGTTAAGTTTCTTAAAAGAAAAAGCATAACTATATACAATACGGGTGTATCTGCTTAGGAGGCCTGGCTTCACTTATACCACCCCCAGGCACTTTCTTTTCCTAACTTGATGTGCATGGGGGCCAGTCCAGTTCCTCCACCCTTCTATACACTACCATTAATAACATATTTTCATTCTGAACATATTTACATTTTAAATATTTTCACATTTTCCCACGTGTTATGACCTATTCTCTGTACCTAAGTGGTGGGTGTCCTAGATTGACACGTGTTGACCTACGTAACACTGGTGTAGGGTCTGTGAGAGTGGGTCTATGTGTAACTGGTAAACTGGGTAGCAGTCTGCGACTACCTGATCTCATAGTAGGAATGGCAGATACACCGATTGCAGGGATCTCTGGTTCCAGTACAACGGGTGGTTCTTGTATTCTTGGCACTTCTACTGCTGATGGAAACATTAAAGTTGGGATTAGATATGTACCTTCTATTTGAGGCCAATCTGCTGGTAACTCTCCAATGATTGTCTGGACTGTCTTTGGCTTCTCTTGCTCTTCTGGCTTTGGACAAGGTACATCTTCTTCTGGTTGAAGCTGTTGAGGGCACTTTTTCAAATGATCTCTGGACACTGTTGCTGTAGTTTCACCATGATCTTTACTGATTAAACAGGTTTTCTGATTGTCAAAATTGGATGGTAATACAGTGTATGGTTCTTTTTCCCACTGATCATCTAGTTTGTGCATTCTCCTTTTTCTTCTCAAAACCAATTCACCTGGTGTTAAGGGCGTTCCTTGTGCACTCTTGTTGAAGTTGGTTTCTTGTCTTCCTCTTGATCTTTCCAGACTTCTCTCAACGCATTCTTGGATTTTCTGGTATTGTTCTTTCCTACGAGTATCCCAATCTGTATCTGTAGTATCTGCTTCAGGAACTACTATGCCTAATTCAAAGTCTGCTGGCAATTTTCCTGGTCTTGCTCTCATGAGGTATGCAGGGGTGCAATTTGTTGAACTTACAGGGATGTTATTGTAAATGTCAACTAGATCTGGTAACTTTTCTGGCCACTGGTTGCGCTCTTCTAAGGGCAGAGTTTTTAACATTTCAATTACCACGTGATTCATCTTTTCGCACATTCCATTTGTTTGAGGATGGTAAGACGTAGTGCGTATTTTCTTGCATCCGTATAGGCGACAGAACTCTTGAAATATTTCAGCTTCAAAGGCGGGTCCTTGGTCTGTCAATACCTGGTCTGGATAGCCATGGGGTCTGCAGAAATAAGCTTGAAATGTTCTTGCTGCTGTCTCAGCTGTTAAATCTTTTACTGGAGCTACCACAAGAAATCTGGAATAATGGTCTACCATGGTAAGAGCATAAGTGTAGCCTGATTTGCTGGGTGTAAGTTTGACATGATCTATGGCTACCAGTTCTAATGGTTCTTTGGTGATGATAGGTTTGAGGGGTGCTTTCTGGCTGTTACGGTCTTTTCTTCTTAATGAACATGGTCCACAATTTTTACACCATCTCTCTATGGAGGCTCTCATGCTGATCCAATAGAATCTTTCACGTAACAGTATTTCTAATTTTCTCCATCCAAAGTGTCCCGATTCATTGTGATACGCTTGCAATACCATTTGAACATCTCTCTTTGGAACCACAACTTGCCATACCATTTCATGCGTTCTTGGGTTGATGTACCGCCTGCACAATTGACCTTGATAAATGAATAACCGGCTTCTTTCTTTCCACAAGTGTTGAGCTTCCAGTGGAGCGTTCTTTTCAAGTTTGGAATCTGGTTGAGTTATCAAGTTCTTTACAAGACTTACTGCTGGATCACTGTCTTGAGTCTCTTTCCATCCATAGTGAGGCAACGGGTTTAGTTCAACAGTCTGACGATTTTGGTAGACTCGATCTTCAGCGATTTGCCATTTTCTACTTTTATGGAAAGCTGGGAGTTCTATTTCCTCTAGGTCATCTTCTTCTTCACTTCCTTGTGGATGTACTTGAGGATTTCTAGAAAGAGCATCTGCATTTGCGTTATTGCGGCCTGCTCGATATTTGATAGTAAAGTCATAATTCGACAGTCGAGCCATCCAACGTTGCTCCAATGCTCCAAGTCTCGCGGTATCTAAATGTGTCAACGGGTTATTATCTGTGAAGACAGTGAACTTCGAAGCTGCGAGGTAATGCTTGAACCTTTCTGTTACAGCCCAGACCAAGGCTAGGAACTCCAACTTAAAGGAACTGTAATTTTCTGGGTTCCTCTCAGTGGGTCGAAGTTTTCTGCTAGCGTAGGCAATTACTCGTTCTTTACCATCTTGCATCTGAGAAAGGACTGCTCCCAGGCCTACATTGCTTGCGTCAGTGTAAAGGACAAATGGTAGGTTATAATCGGGGTAAGCCAGAATTTCCTCACCGGTTAGAGCCTGCTTCATCTGTTGGAAGGAATTTTCTTGTTCCTCTCCCCATTCTAATGGTGACTCTGGAAATCTTCTCTTCTTAGATTGGCCTATCAGTAGATCTTGTAGGGGCGCAGCCATCTTTGTATAGCCCTTAATGAATCTTCTATAGTATCCAACCAAACCTAAGAACTGACGTACCTCGGTGATGGTCGTTGGTCTTTGCCAATCCTGGATTGCTGTTACCTTTTCCGGATCTGGTGCTACTCCATCTGCACTGACCACGTGTCCCAGGTATTGGACTTTAGGTTTCAACAGGTGACATTTGGATGGTTTGAGTTTCATTCCGTACTTTGCTAAAGCCTCAAATACCTCCGCCAGGTGTTTCAGGTGTTCTTCGTAGGTTCTAGAGAACACGATGACATCGTCCAGGTATAAGAGCACTGTTTCGAAGTTTCGATGTCCCAGGCAACTTTCCATGATTCTCTGAAACGTTCCTGGTGCGTTACATAACCCGAATGGCATACTATTGAATTCGCATAGTCCCATTGGCGTTGTAAATGCAGTCTTCTCCCGGTCTTCTTCTGCAACGGAGACCTGCCAATACCCACTAGTGAGATCTAATGTGGAGAAATAATTAGCAGTCTTTAATGCAGCAAGAGACTCCTCTATTCGGGGTAACGGGTAAGCATCTTTGTGAGTGATCTTATTGACTTCCCGATAATCCACACACATCCTCATTGTGCCATCCTTCTTCCTGACTAGGACTAAAGGGGCTGCCCAGGGACTACTACTATCTCTTATAACCCCGGCCTCCTTCATGTCCCTCAGCATTTCTTTGGCATGTTGATAGTGACCTGGTGGAATGGGTCTGTGTCTCAACTTGATTGGTGGATGATTTCCTGTGGGTATGTGATGCTGTACCCCTTTAATCCTCCCAAAATCTAATGGATGCTTGCTGAATATCTGCTCAAACTCCTGCACTACCCGGTACACTCCATGCTTCAGGTGAGAAGGGGTGGCATCAGTTCCTACATGCAACTGCTGACACCACTCCTCCTGCTGTCCTTTAGAGTTACTATCCTCCGCCGGACTAGGCGAGGAAACAGGTTCTACTGCCTGTATGTTGTTGTTACAAACAGTATACAGCTTTGCTACGGTAGCATACCGGGGTAACTTTGCTTCTTCTGCCCCACAATTTAGCACACGGATTGGTACTCGTCCCTTGCGTACATCCACCACCCCTCTGGCTGTCAGTAGTGTAGGTCTGTGCTCTGAAAATACCGGCTCTACAACTGCCTGGTATTCCTGTCCTCTACAACCTATCGCTGCTCGACACCATATCATCATTTCACTATTTGGTGGTATTACAATAGGAACCGAGTCTATTACCCGCACACTGCCAATTTCTCCCCCAGACAGATTTACCTGTTGCTTGTGGATGAGGGCTCGGATCTCTCGTTGGATGACTCTTGTCCGCCCATAACCAGCAGTTTGAGAAATCTGTCGGAGTAAAAACAACACTTCTCCAAAGCAGTTTTCAATAACATTTGTACCAATAACCATGTAAGGGCATTTTTCATTAGGATTATCTTCAACTACAAATAACCCTTGACCTTTCAACTCCTCCCTCCCCAACTTTATTGTAGCTGCTCTGTACCCCACCTGTTTCTGTGGTTGGCCATTAGCTGCAATAATATAAAAATTGGGGTTTGGGGGTTCAAGATCATCATCAGACCAATACTGCTTATAAAGGATATGCGGGATCGTAGTAACCTGCGACCCGGTGTCCAATAGGGCCGACATGGGAATTCCTTCTAGTGTAATGTTGAGGTACGGACGGCCTCCCACGTACCGCTTACACCAGTCTTTTGGGCCCAGTTGCTCTACTCCTGGGAGTTGGCCCTCGGACCCAGGAAGCTCGTGTTTAAAGGGCATCCTCTTGCAAAGTGTCCTGGTTTGTTGCATCGCAGGCAGATGGGTTGTCCTGAAGAATCTGTGTAATCCCTGGCTCTGCGTTGGAATGGTGCGTCGGTCCCCTGCGCGGGCGACCCGGTTCTGCGTTGGAATGGTGCGTTGGTCCCCTGCGCGGGCGACACGGGTCTTCTCTGCATCCATGGGACATCCTCAGGGCTATCAGCTAGTTGAATTTTACTTGGTGGTGGTGCCCCAGGCATGTTTTGCAAGAGCTTTAGTACATAGTCCATGTTTTTAGTTAACTGCAGCACCTGGTTTTGCATGTTATCATTTGCTACAGCTTGACTCTCTGCTTTTGCAGGTTCTGCAGAAATAGGTTTGAAGAATATGGAAGAAGCATTAGCCTGCCAGGATTGGTTGGCAGGTTCTGCAGGTGCTGGATCTCTTAGCACAGTTATAGCACGATCTTTTAAGTCACTAAAACTCACTGTTGGGTGATCCAATACCCACATATGCACTTGTTGGCGGTGATAGTCTGATCTTAATCCTTCTGTAAACTGCTCAGCAAGCATTTTATCCTCTTCCAGTACACTTGCTGGGTCTACCTGTTTCAAGGACCAGAGTGCTCTTTGTAAACGGAGGGCATAGTCTCTGATGGTATCCTGTGGTCTCTGCTTACACTGATAAAACAGCATCCTCAATTCAGACTGTGTGCGCTTCTCAAATACCATTTTTAGCTTATCAAACACTTTGACAGCAGAGTCCTTGTCAGCATTTCTCCAGGACTCAGCCTCCAGCTCCGCTACACCTATTAATTGTCCCAGCACAACGGTAGCCTGTTGCTTCTGTGTCATAGCATACATTTCCAGCATTGCACACATCTTATGCTTAAATGTTGCTAACGTACCAGGTTTACCTTCATATGTCGGTAACCACTTGGCACCCGGTACATACGGCATGGTTATAGGCATTATTTGGGCTGCTGCTTCAGGTACTGCGTTCTCGCAATTTCCCCTGTCAGGGACCTGCACATCATCCGTGTCACTCATGGTGAGGCCCCCCTAGTTAATGACTGCCAACCTGTAAGATGAAAACTGGTTTCTTTAGCCGTTGGCGGCTCTGCAGCTGGAGCGGGCACCTCAGGTCTCTCTCTCACAGGGAGCTGCGCTTTCCTCAGTCTCTCCGGCAGAGTGGAAGGGGGCGGGGCTTATCTTCCCGCACTTTTTCCTGCTGTGACGCAGCTGTAATTTCTGAGGCGGTGTAATGGCGGCCGCACAAACAGTCAATTAATAAAGTCTTCAGGCGCACTTCACCTGGTAGATACCAGGCTGGTTCATCCTGTTCGTGACGCCATAAAATGATGAGGCCAGGGCTGTCTGGGGGTACTCGGTCACCGGGTCTGCTGAGTAGGGAGTCACAGGTGGACGGTATCCCGGTGCCGTGCCCTGGGGATCATTTGAAGGGGGTTGTGAGGGAATTATTTACAGGGGGGGAACGTGACGCCACCTGTAGTGTCCGGTAATTTGGTACCAGCGCTGCCAGCCGGCCGCTGAGGTGATGGAGGGGGCAGCAAAGTGTGGTACAGCTCCCCACAGGTGGAGCTTTACCTCAGGGCAGCAATAAAGGAAGATGGTGAGGGAGAGCAGTGAAGGAGGAAGATGGTGGGTTATAGCCAATGAACAGTCACACATACACACAGGGATAGTTGTTCCGGTACCTTTTACTGGTAGTCACAAAACAGGTACAGTTCTGAGTAATAACCAGGTCCCTGGTGCAATTTTAGGATCAGCTCCTTGGAAGGATTTGAGGCCTCCTTTATCTCTATTCTTTGCCTTGAGGGATGAGTCTTGCCTGAGTTTGAACTCTCCAATTATCTATTATCTAAAACTAACAATTAGGCCCTTCTGTGGGAACCCGGTTTATCCTGTGGCCCCTGGTCCTCTGTTTGGTTAGTTTTTAATGTCTTTACTATCTTCCTTCAGGGCTAAACTTCACCTGAAACTGCTGGGGTTTTTACTGTGGCTCTGTAAGCCCACAGCATCGGACTCCAGTGTCCGGTTGTGCTCAAGGGAATGTCTTTTAATCCCTCTTCTTATTCCCTACCTCTTCTCCTTGCCTCCGGCCCCTTCCCTGGGGTGTGAACAGCTGACAAAATGGTCCTTTCTGGTCCTGGCATCTGTCTTTTCCAGAGACCAGCAGCTTTGCCTCCACCTTTCTCCTCTCCTCACACGAACTAACCTCCCTAGCAACCGTCTCCTAGGACCAACTGTCTCCTCCTCTCAGCCTGGATCTCATTAAAGGGGAACTGACTTAATGCAGCCAGTAGAGCTCCCCCTTCAGGTCTGGAGTGGAAGGTGTTGTGTGCTGAACAAACTAAGGTGTCAATCCTATCTTGCACCAGTGTAACCTGTGGCAATCCCCCGCAGGGGTGCCACATATGATCAGGCCACGTCTCTGTATAGTCAGACATAGCCATTACACAGTACATAGCAGGTACACATATATAAGATTATCTCAGCACAGGAGATGTGGTGTGATCAGACCATGTCCCTGTACAGTCAGACACAGCCATTACACAGTACATAGCAGGGACACATATATAAGATTATCTCAGCACAGGAGATGTGGCATGATCAGGCCATGTCCCTGTACAGCAGACACAGCCATTACACAGTACATAGCAGGGACACATATAAGATTATCTCAGCACAGGAGATGTGGCATGATCAGGCCACGTCTCTGTATAGTCAGACACGGACATTACACAGTACATAGAGGGACACATATATAAGATCTCAGAACAGGAATATTTTTATGAGACACATCCAATTGTGGAACGTACGGCATTATTATTTCAAGGTATATTGATTACATTTAACTTTAAAAATAACTTTGTTCATGGGAAATCCCATGAATCATTTAAACTTCTGCTCTTTCTGGGATTCTCAGTGGGTGGTCCTATCAATGACTGACAGCTATCTCTAACTGAAAACTGATACAAAAAAAGGTGTGAATCACTGATAGGACTGAGAATGGCAGAAAAAGCAGAGGTTTAAATAATTAAAACCCAGATCATACTGACTCATTTCTCAGAAAACTATACATATAAATCAACTCTTCTTCCCCTTCTCTATAACATGATGACAAAATGATCCAGCTCCATAGAATGAAAAAAGTCATTTTATTAGTATTTCAAATGAAATACAAAGCCCCACTGTGCATAAACAAGAGGAGGACAATTCAGATAAACAGCTGGGATTAGAGCGAAGACGCTAATCAATGCGTTTCTAAAGCTAAGCACCCCTAATCATGATAACTATAACATGATGCTGGCACATTGTTCTGCATTTTAATGGTGATGGGTTACCTTTAAAAGGGATATCCAGGATTAATAAAACTTTACTGCATTCTTTCAAAAACAGCACCACCCCTGTCTACAGGTTGCATATTGCACAGGACCATTCACTTAAATGGAGCAAAGTTGCAATATCACACACAGCTTGTAGACAGGGGCGGTGCTGTTTGTAAACGAAATCAGCCATGTTTATAGAGTTGTTGACAGCCCCTTTAAAAAAGATGAGCATCGTTGGGACCACAACTGCTGGTTAGACGGGGCTTGGGGAACTCACACTCTCAAAATAGGTGCAAATCCCAATAGTAAGACTCACATCTATCAGAAATTTACAGTATAACATCTCCTATCATCCCTTTGTAAAATATTGTGTCATAGACAAATAAAAAGACTGTATATCTAGGTGTCACAGATATTATGAACATCTCTACCAATTTGAGAGATTATCATACTTTCGTGTTTTTCTGAAGATCCTCCTGATTTATGTCACTTGAAATTGAGTGAGGCTTTTTTGGAAGGAAAACACCTCATTTAGATACATCCATCAGACTGTAAGATCATGAATTGTGATTCTTGGCAGGTGCATGTTTATGTCAGCCTTACTTGTAGATGTTTGGCCTTAAGCTCAGTCTGTGAAGCTTCTAAGACTGGTTTAACACCGGTGATTTTTGCTGTCTGTATAAATCCAGCTGAAACCGGATGCACCTGCATCCATTTTCAGCCTGTTGACTTTCAGTAAGGCTGGATAAACTTGCAGGTGCATCCAGTGTTGCACTTTTTACCCAGATCCGGGTGGTCTCGTTTTTTTCGCTGAGACCAAAAGCACAACTTGGTGCATGTTTGGTCTTCGTGTCAAAAACCTGGATCTATGACAATGCATATTGAATGAAAATGTAGCCCTATGGAAGCCAGATCCGGGAAAACTCCATATCCTAGTGGATCCAGACACCCGGATCAATGTTTTGGAACTGCACATGCCCAGAACGCAGTTCCAAATGACCCATCCCCTAGGGCGAGTGTCATTTTTCCCTGGATCTGGCAGAAATAGGTTATCACCCAGAATCAACTGTCTGCTCTTGCACCAGTATTATCACTGATCTGTGAGCCCGGATCAGTTGCATCATTGCAGGGGGATCCAAGGGACTCCACGGGAAAACATGCTTTGCCCCCCCCCCCGGTTCACAAAAATGCTAGTGTGAAACTAGCCTTATCTACACTTTTTACAATGATGTTACTTGAATGTTTTGTTTAGGACTAACTGGAAAGACAAAATGTATTCTACATCTCAATTAGGAGACTAGAGGATCTAGTGACTATGTCCAGACATCCACTTAGACTGTACAGAACATAAAATGAAGAGTGACAGCATCTGAGTTCTTTATTCCAACATAGAACAATTGTTGCCGTTTTCACCCTTGTAAAAGACCCTACATGTGCAGTTATCCCAAATGCGGTTACTATAAAATATATATTTTACTTATCAGATCAAGAGAGAGAGAAACTATTGCAATAATAGAAATTCTATTTTATAGGTGTTTGTTGTGTTCTAAATACATAGCCCCAGGTACTGTATAAAGCAATGCATAATAGTATTCAGTATTCTCATTTTCTCATGTACCTATTCATTCTTGACATTTTCTGAATGTGAATCTATATTTTATATATTGTATTTGAGAATTTCTATTGGATTTTTCTCTAGTGAAAATAAGTAAGCTTATGTTATATTCCTTTCTAAAGAGTAATATGGGTAGTATTAATGTCCCATTACTAGACAATGGCTAAGGTCACATCTACGTTTTTTTTTTAAACCTGATCCGGTTTTGAGCTTTCAAAAAGCTAAAATCGTGTCATACCGGTAGCCCTGCCCCTTTCATGACGCGACCAGGCTCTCAGCGCTGCAGCAAGCCGAGAGGGGGCGTGCATAATTACCAAGTGGGTGGAGGGAGCAGCAGACAGGCCCGCCTTTGGACACTTTTACAGACACAGAGAACTCACACAGGACGAGGTGATTATAACCTCTATTCTCTACTTTACAACATCGTTTTGTTCAGCAAAAAGGATGGCTAGAAATGATAAGAGGGGGTGCAGGGACAGGTATAACAACACGGGGGGGGGGGCAGTTTGTGGGGTCATGCGCTTTGAGGAGGCCGGCCTTTACTACATAACAGATTATAGCAGGATAAGCCCACCTGAGTGGGTGTAAGGTCTCTAGGGGGACTGTGCACCCCTACAAACATTAATCAAACATTCATTTATTAAATAAATAGTTTTACTATACATAGAACAGTTTGCTCATCCCTGCGGCAGCAGGAATGAGCAAACTATCCGGTAACCGGATTGCTCAGGATTACACAGGGGGGGAGGTTGTGAGATTAGATAGGGAACAGAGGCTGGTGAAGATGAGGTCTAATGAATGTCCGTCTGTATGGGTGGCTGTGGAAGACCACTGAGTAAGTCCAAAGGATGAGGTAAGTGAAAGGAGTATGGAGGCTTATGGCTGGCAGGTGTCAGTAGCAATATTAAAGTCACCAGGTGGGAATGTCAGCAGAGAGAAAGTGAAGAAGCCAAGTGGAGAATTGGTCAATAAAGGTAGTGGCAGAGCTTGGAGGTCTTATATGCCTATTCCATTGGAATGATCCTCATTTGGGTATCCAACACTATTGTACTGTACTAAGGTTTACATAACAATATATTGCATATTTGTAGGATACAAATAATCAAGGTATCCAGATGATTGAGCGCTCCCAAGGAGATTTACCTTATGATAAGGACACTGACTCCTTTTTCCTTCTTGGAGATTTATTTCAAATGGCTTCACAGTAGTAAACATTCATAAAAGTCATAAAAGCATAATTAAAACAACGCGTTTCGGCTATAAATGTTATAAAATAGCCTTCCTCAGGTAGGATAAACATGCAAAAATTAACAGTATTTAAGATCTATATTATGATTTTTTTTCACAGCTGCCCCCAGACAATGCATTGAACTTCATTTTGATGAAAAGTATGCCATAGAGTCGTCTTGGGAATGTAAATTTGATCATATTGAGGTACGAGATGGACCTTTTGGTTTTTCACCAATTATTGGACGCTATTGTGGACAACAAAGTCCTCCTTTTATAATATCAAGTGGAAGATTCTTGTGGATTAAATTTTTTGCTGATGGTGAACTAGAATCTCTTGGGTTTTCTGCACAATATAATTTTACACCAGGTAAGCTACATACATTTTCTATTCATTAGTTGGATTTTCATTGGGCGTTTACTATTACACTTTTACAAAAAACTAAATGAAATGTTAAGTGATGTTTTAAAATGTTTGCTTAAAAAGGAGCTGTGACTAGAGGCCATTCTCCCTGATATTGTTTTGGAATATATACATAAGATATGGGGGTGCTTGAAAGCTTGTTGACATTTCTGAATTTTTCCCATTTATGCTTACCTATGACCTAATGCTGCCTTACGGTTTCACACTAGTCCTAAATGTATATGTAATAAAATCAAATAAAGGAGTCAAAACTATAAGGATGCATACGCATGTTCAGGAATTGCAGTGTTTTGGATGCAGCGTATTAGCACTGTACAGTAGCAGCATAGTGGATAGCATTTCAAGATATCCCATGCTCACTATGCTTCTTCCCACCGCAGCATGTTTATAGCTGCGGTGCAGATTTACGGACTTCCGCATCTCGGCAACATGTTAATTTTATGCTGCAGAGTCGGAAGAGATCACTACCGGCTGAATGCAGGGAGAGGCCGCCCTGCACCCACCGCAAATGGAGAGTACAGGGTGGCTGCGGTCTCCCTGCGCTCACCCGCGGGTTGCCACAGGTCCGTAGGCACTGCATCCAAGACGCAGTACCTCCAGATGGTGACCACATACCCTAAGACTTTGCCATTTTTTAATTGAGAAAAAAGATTCAATATCATATGCATGTGAGTGGAAAAGACTGTGAACCTTTAGGGTTAGCAAAGAATTTGAAGACTAAATTAGATGTGTTTTTTCAAGAACAGTTATCAAAGCCTGATCAACACAACATGTTTGTGGAACTGAAACATGGCACAAATAAAGGAGATTTCAGATGACCTCCAAAAAAATAAGCGTTCTTGCTCATCAGTCTGTAAAACAAAAAGAAAAAGGGGCGCTGTGTAGGATCTCTGGACACTAGTTAAAAGCACTGCTATTATGTGCAGAATGCACTAACCTAAAGGGGTTGTGCCTTCCCTGCACAACCCTGGTGATAGACCTGGATGGAAGGGGTCACTGTCTGACAGCTCCTTGCGATGCCCTCGCTCCACTGGTGCATCCTCTTCCTGGATAGTCACGTGAACGGATTATGGTCATGTGACCGGCTTCATCATCACAGGTCCTGTAATCACTGAGCTTCACAAAGCTTAACCACAGGTCCTACAGTTTGAGTTGGTATAATCTGTGCTTGCTGTCTGTGGCAGTTTTATTCCCAATCAGACTGTCAATTCCAAGAGCAGCTCCAGCTTCTGCTCCCTCAGTGTCGAGGGAGAAGTGGCAATGAAAGATAAAAGTATAGAAGTCTCATGGGGAGCGCTAAGGATGACAGTATGATGGTATTTAAGGAAAAATTAACAAACCTTTATTAATAATTCTCCTGCAAACCTCACAACATGTTTCGACAGTACATAGGACCATCTTCATCAGGTGTTGTAGGACACTTATAAGAAAAATATAAATTACACACAAGAATCGTGTTTAAATAAAGTAATAACTGGAGAAAAAAAGAAGGATGAAAAGGCCTCAGATAAGGCAAGATGGAGTTTGACAACCACGTTTTGCCAACCAAGAGAGATAATTCAGAAATTGATGAATAAATACTAGACCTCTTCGGTGGAGTAACATCCATTTTTACAGGCACGAATCACACTGAGAGAAAAAGTACACTAAACCACTCCTCACAGAAGAAGCTCTCAACTGAAGCTGAGGGGGCAGCTAGCTGTTATTTTCTGACTAAAACCAGTCATACCACATTTTGTTACTCAAGGTTGTACACTCACACCTGTTCAAAGCAGTTAAAACTGGTTTGAATCACTGACTGGTAACCAACTTACGATTTTACTTACAAAATGTTTTGTCCCAATGAATTTGCACGGCACTGTAAGTATTCAGACCCTTTTCTCAGTATTGAGTACAGGTTAGGCCATTTATATGGATACACCTTAATAAAATGGGAATGCTTGGTGATATTAACTTCCTGTTTGTGGCACATTGGTATATGGGATGGGGAAAACTTTTCCAGATGGGTGTGACCATGGCAGCCATTTTGAAGTCAGCCATTTTGGATTCAACTTTATTTTTTTCAGTGGGAAGAGGGTCATGCGACACATCAAACTCATTGATAATTTTCATAAGAAAAACTATGGTGTGCTTGGTTTTAACGTAACTTTATTCTTTCAAGATTTATTTACAAGTTTATGACCACTTATAAAATGTGTTCAAAGTGCTGCCCATTGTGTTGGATTGTCAGTGCAACCCTCTTCTCCCACTCTTGACACACTGATAGCAACACCGCAGAAGAAATGCTAGCACAGGCTTCCAGTGTCTGTTGTTTCAGATGCTGCACATCTCATATCTTCACAGCATAGACAATGCCTTCAGATGACCCCCTCCCACATATAAATGTGCCACAAACAGGAAGTTGATATCACCAACCATTCCCATTTATTTATGTATATCCATATAAATGGCCCACCCTGTAGAAGCACCTTTTTGAGCTAGTACAGCCATGAGTCTTCTTGGGAATGATGAAACAAGTTTTCACACCTGAATTTAGGGATTCTCTGCCATTCTTCTTTGCAGATCCTCTCCAGTTCCATCAGGTTGGATGGTGAACGTTGGTGGACAGCCATTTTCAGGTCTGTCCAGAGATGCTAAATTGGATGTAGGTCAGGGCTGTGCCAGTCAGGAATGGTCACAGAGTAGTTCTGAAGCCACTCCTTTGTTATTTTAGCTGTGTATTTAGGGTCATTTTCCTGTTGTAAAGTGAACCTTTGGCCTAGTCTGAAGTCCAGAGCACTCTGGAAGAGGTTTTCATCCTGGATATCTCTGTATTTGGCCACATTCATTTTTCCTTCAATTGCAATCAGTCATCCTGTCCCTGCAGCTTAAAAACATCCCCATAGCATGATGCTGCCACCACCATGTTTCATTGTTGGGATTGTATTGGCAGGTGATGAACAGTGCCTACTTTTCTCCACAAATATCACTTAGAATTATTACCAAAAAATTCTATCTTTGTCTCATCATATCAGAGAATCTTATTTCTCATAGTCTAAGAGTCCTTTATGTCTTTTTTGCAAACTCTCTGCAGGCTTTCATATATCTTGCACTGAGGAGAGGCTTCCGTCAGGTCACTCTGCCATAAAGGCCCAACTGGTGGATGGCTGCATTGTTAGTTGACTTTATTCAACTTTCTACCATCTCCTTACTGCATCTCTGGAGCTCAGCCACAGTGATCTTGGGGTTCTTCCTTGCCTCTCTCACCAAGGCTCATCTTCCACGATTGCTCAGTTTGGCTGGATGGCCAGGTCTAGGAAGACTTCTGGTGGTTCCAAACTTCTGCCATTTAAGGATTATGGAGGCCACTGTGCTTCTAGAAACCTTGAGTACTGCAGAAATTCCTTTGTAACCTTGGCCAGATCTGTGCTTTGCACAATACTTCCTCTGAGCTCCTTGGGCAGTTTCTTTGACCTCATGATTCTCATTTGGTCTGACATGCACTGTGAACTGTAAGGTCTTATATAGACAGGTTTGTGCCTGTCCAAATCAAGTCCTATCAGTTTAATTAAACACTGCTGGACTCCAATGAAGGAGTAGAACCATCTCAAGGAGGACAGCATGTGACTTAAATATGAGTGTCTGAGTAAAGGGTCTGAATACTTATCACCATGTGATATTTCAGTTATTCTTTTTTAATAAATTTGCAAATATGTCTACATTTCTGTTTTTCTTCAGTCAAGATGGGGTGGAGAGTGTACACTAATGATAAAGAAATGAACATTTTTGAATTTACCAAATGGCTGCAATGAAACAAAGAGTGAAAAATTTAAAGGGGTCTGAATACTTTCCCTACCTACTGTATATAGATAGCATAAAAGGGTTGGTCCAACTGACAGATTCAGTTTAAAATTAAATAATTTTAAAATCATTAGAATTTCCGAGTCTAATATTTTGACTATTTTTTAAATTTATTTTAAACTGGGTCTCTTTATGTACTTTCAGGACTTCTGTGAAAATTTCATGTAGTTATAGGGTCAAATTTATGCAGAAATACAGGAAAATTGAGAAGGGATCAGTCAGTACTGATCCAATGCTGTCCGATTTGAGTCATGGACACAAAATCGTAGCAGGCTGCGATTTTGTGCTAGTGATTAAATCGGATCGGATGGTTCCAAAATCGGATGTCAATAGTGGCACATCTGATCCCCATAGGGGGACATGGGATCCGATTTCGGATCCGATTGTATCCGTTTTGAAACGGATACAATCAGATGACCGAAAATCGTAATGTGAAAGCAGCCTAAGCCATGTGCAAGGCTCATTTAAGAGTTGATATTGACTTTTAGTATTGCTAGATCCAATAGGTGGTACGAGAACTCAAGTGTTCTTTTAATAATACTGTTTATTTATATATCGTCAAACATTATGCATCATTTTAAAATTTCGAGGGGACATGTACAGACAATGTGAGACAGTATATAGTAACACACTTCAACAGATACCAAGAGGAATGAGGAGATGTATGGCAGTGCAGTACTGTGGAAGGATTTGAAGGAGAGAGTGATAAGTTTATATTGCACTGTGTATCGGATGGGCAACCAGTGCAATGACTGGCACAAGGTAGCGGCATCAGTGTAGCAGTTAGGGTACCTTTACACACGGCTACATTTGTAGCTTGTCACCAGGTAACTTACAGGTTGCAGTGAAATCATGGATACATGATTCCATTTGTACACAGCAACAAGATAGAACCATGTATCCATGATTTCACTGCAGCCAGTAAGTTACCTGGTGACAAGCTACAAATGTAGCCGTGTGTAAAGGTACCCTTAGAGAGGAATATGATCCTGGCTGTGACATTTAGTAAGGACTGGAGAGGGGACAGTTTGGTAACAGGGAAACCTATTGGCCTCTTCTACTTTTTTTATTTCCTGTGTTAAGTGTCGTGCCAGCTAATGCAAACAAATGCCCCTAAAGCAAACCCTCTAATTACCACCCCAATGTCAAGTATCTCTTGAAAACTAAATAAAAGATTATCAAAAATTAGATTGTTCTTTTTTACCTGTTTCATACTTATCTCAATATAGATTTTATGAACAGTAGCATGCTGCACTTCAATTACTTTTATAATGATAACGTATGTAAGTTCAAATAAAGTATTAAAGTAAGGAAGTAAAATAAAGCTTTGCTAAAGGGGAACTCCGTGGAGATAACAATTTTTTGTACGGTCCTTGCACTCCTAGACTATAATGCTAAGCTGCCTCTTAGATTTGTATAATGTTTAGAATTAATATAAATTAATTATGCACTAGATGCTGCTTACCATTCACCACTCTCATAGTCGTCAATATGTCACGCCTGAGTGAGCAGCTCTTCCCCCTCCCTCTCAGAAAGCTTCATCACTGTCCGACACTTCCTTATTCCTCCTTCAATCACATAGGTGTGATGTCACATAAGTTCCTGTACTAAGAAGGGAGTCTGGAGATCTCTTTCTGTGCAGAGAGCATTAGGGGAGAGCATTAGGGGAGACCTGTGTTATTAGGACCTGTTATGGCAGCTTATCATTATACATAGTTTAGGAGTGCAGAGACCATACAAAAAAATGTTTTTTGGAGGAAAAACACTTGTAGTTTTTCATCAAAAGGTTCAGTGGCTTTGTATATAAAAACTAATGTGAGAGATACATATCTATTGACATATACATCATATTGAGAACCATATATACTATGTTGGCTTCTCTATTTAAGTTCCAAAAATTAGACAAGCTAGACACTCCATTTCCAGATTTTAATGCTAAAAAATGTAAATGTCTTTAAGTTCTCCATGATTCATGAAGACTAGTGTTTTTCATACTGGTATTGATGAAGAGTCGTGCTGTAGTAAGACAGTAATGGAGAAAAACACAGCAGTCCTTGAGGTGTAGGTGCTTGGATTGGATCCTGATCCTTGACATATAATAATAGGAAAAAATCTGGCACTCAGATGGTTAAGCGGAAAAACATGAGGCTTTTATTTCAGGGATCCAACATATATTTTGTTGTATTGGGACAAAGTATTTCAGGATCCGCGCTGCTGAATGATTGAAACCAGAAACTAGAACACTGGTTTCAACTGGTGTTTTTTATACCTATGCGTTTCGGAGCGTTACCATGCTCGTTCCTCAGGGACAAGCCCCCTATAGAACATATATTTTGTGTAACATAAATGTATTATTTGACTTTATCAAACTTACACAGAATTAATGGTCAGTGAGGTTACGGAGGCACAAGCATCTCTAGTGTAATTGTGACAGGGTCACCAGGACCCTAGGTTTTTAAACAGCCACAGTGGTATTTCAATTTAACGCCTTCTCCATAGTGATGCTGTCAATAATTATACTAGTGGTTCCTGAAGTGTAACCACAGTTTAAATGTTATTTAAAGGAAAACTGTCAGGCCGAAAATCCATATATAACTGCTATCATTTTTTAATTCTTTTCTCTAAGCTCTCTCTGTAATGATGTATTTCTATTATTTATATTTCCCTCCTATCCTCTGTAAACTTCAAAATAAAAGATTAGAGTGGCATTAGAGTTTTTAACTGCCTCACTGAAGTAACAATTTGTATATTTCCCAGAGGAGCATTGCGGCTATAAGTCTCCTTATCTGTCTCCTTATGTCGGCAGGCAGATTCTTGTCCATGAGGAGAATAGCTAGTCCCCCAGACCTCATCTCAGCCTTTCATACAGCCAGGTCAGAATTCCCACACACTGCACTGATTGGGGGCAGTCACCCCAAAACGCAGCGTCTGCATTTTGGGGTTCTGATCTGGCACAAATCCTAAGTCATCTTAAAAGGTTTGTTAAACAGTCGATTATGACTTTAAGGATTGCTACCTTTATTGGGTGGCATTAGAGTTTTCCACTTCCTCACTTAAGTAACAATTTGTATATTTCCCAGAGGAGCATTGCGGCTATAAGTCTCCTGATCCGCTTATCTATCTCCTTATGTCAGCAGGCAGATTCCTCTTCATGAGGAGACTAGCTAGTTCCCCAGACCTATATATACATTGAAATTTTGCAGGCTACAGCACAAAACACCTCCCCCCTCCCAGCACAGAGGGGAGGGAGTGAACACAAGCCTGGATGGGTGTGGATACTTAAATAACACTTATAACTGGACGATTCGATTGGAAATACAATGGAGAGGATAAATGCACCAGCGCCTTGCAGGGTATGAAGATGCTGATAACATGGAAACTAGAAAGTGCACAAAAATGGTTTTTAAAAGGTGTGGCCAGGCCCTACTCAAGGGTATTATTAGTATCATACTGAAAAATTACCTAACCATGTCCCTTTAATAATAATGTAGAGCAAGTGATTATAATAAACTTTCAAATACACTTTATTAATAAAATCTGGAAGAAAACCTTTCAAAACCCTTCCTCAAGATGTCCCCCTAGGCTGTTTCTAAACCAGATGTATGCAAGTTGGGGGGCGGGGCCTAAACAATGTTCACAGTTTGTCAGTGTATAAATTTACCTCAGGCAGAGACAGTGCTGATCTCAGGCTGCCGGCACACGAGTCCTATGTGATCTCATCTGACTCCTCCATTCACATCATGCTGCTCCAGGTTATCAGCTGATCGCAAGGAATAGGAGAGCCAATGTGAATGGAAGAGTCAGATAAGATCTCACAGGAGCAGGGTGCTGGCAGCCTGAGATCATCACTATGTCTGCATGACGTAAACTGACAATACAGATCAGCAGTAGCCACGTTAGAAAGGCACACTGTTTAGGCCATGCCCCTTCCCTTATGGTTATATGACCATATGTGTGGTTAATTTCAGTGTTTGTGAGGCTATAGACAGATCTCACTGAGAATGAGCTTCAGACACAGTCTAGTGGGGACATCTTGTGAAAGGATTTTCAAAGGTTTCCTTCCAGATTTCATTATCAAAGTATGTTTGAGAGTTTATTATAATCACTTGCTCTACATTATTATTAAATAAAATTTAAATGGTGATTACGCTTTAAGCACTCTTAACCCCACTAACCACCAATTTTGTGTAAATTTGAGTAAAGTCAAATAGACTGAATTACTGATTATTCCCAAAATATATGTTGGCTCACTGAAATAAAAGCCTCAAGTTTGTCAGTTTACCCATCTGAGTGTAGGATTTTTTCCTATTACTATAGCCAGACACTTCTGGTTCACCACAAATTCTATTGTAGTAAGGTTTTTGGCGTAGCAAGAATTTTCTGAATGGCCAAATCGCCCACATCTCGACCCAGGTCCACCCACTATTCTGGAGCTGAACACGCCTTGAGCTGCACTAAAACTGTTCCACTTTTCAAAGCTTTTAATGCCAGAATACTGACATAAAAGCTGTGTTTAAATGGTCCCTAAATCTTTACAAGAATAAACCACACTGATTAGATCTAGAATAAATGGTTTATGACACATGAATGTAGAAATGTTAGACTTTTAAAGATTAGGTTTTTTCACTATAAGACACAAATTTGCCAAATTCACAGACTGAGCCCTTATCTTGGTTTTCTGTTGCATTTGTATATATAAAAGTAGATGATACTGTTGACGTTTTGCTGCTGATCACTTACATTGTAGTTGATTCTCAGAAATTATTGGTAACTTTGGTTGAAAGGCGTTTGAAGTACTCCAAAACCACTATTAGCATCTTCATGTGGCGTTTGGATTCTAAATTTAACTCAGGAAATATTTTTGTTCTGTTCACAGTTGGGTTATGGCTTCCATTTTTAAAAGAGCCATAACATTTATGCTAATTTGCAAATAGAGTCTGTGGAGCCTCGTTAAGGAGCCTCAACACAGGACAAGCCAGATATCCCTCCAGGGAAGGACCTATCCATGGGGTGGCTCTTTGAGGAGACCACCATAACCACCATATTAAGTGGCCCTTTCAGTCACTATCCCGCTCAGTTACGAGCTTAAAGATATGACAAGGGAATACCAAAGCCAGGTATCCATCCACAGACAGCTGTTTCGGGGTATTGCCCCTCATCAGTGTGGAGTAGGATTCTGGCTAGTTGGGAGCAATGCCTGGTAGACCAACAACACATAACGTTTATGCTGGAATTGTTTTTAAATCAGGATCATGACAAATCTTAATAAATCGGAATGAATCTTTTTTTATTAAAAAACAGAGTGCACATACCAGGTCTATGGGGGTTGGCATCTATTTTGGTGGAGTCAGAGTCGGTATAAAATAGACCGACTCCGACTCCTAAAATATATAATAAATTGAGTACAGTAGTTCACTGCAGCATGCGCTATTATTATCATGAATTATTATTAGGTTCTATCTAAATAGCTTGATTGTTGAATCATAATAATTAGGGATGAGCGAACTGCTTGTTTTTACCCAGGTTCGTGATTGGTGTTGCCCTGTTAAAGCAAGTAAACAGTTAATGCACCTGATATACTTACTGAGTCCGCGTTCTCTCTTCTTGGTGTGATACGCTACGTCACTTCCGGGTCACCCCTTATCTTCTGGGCGTATGTGATTGGCAGTTGGAGCCAGTCATATGACTATTCCCTGGAAGCCCGGAAGTGATGCATCACTGCCGCACAGCTGGACCGAATAATGCGGACCCGGTAAGTATAATGACCACTCTTTACTTGCTGTATCAGAGGCACCCCGGTTCAGAACCCGAACAGTTTGCACAACTCTAATAATAATGATTAAAGCCTGATGTTCACATTGTAATACAATAAACCTTAAACATGTACGAGGGAGTCAGAGTCGTGGAGTTAGATTCAGGGAAATTGAATAGTTGTGGTCAGAGTTGGAGGTTTGACTGATGCAATATGTAAAAATTGGTATACAATCCCATGTTGTGCACAAAACCCCTATAATGTAGGACAAAATAAAAGGTAACTAGAATGGGTCAACCACACTGAAAAATAAAGGATACAGTTCATTAGATTGACCAATAAGCATTAATCTATGTGACACAAGTAAAATACCATAATAAACATCTGGGTCAAAAATACCCTCATCTTTCTATGCAAGGGAGCAGCCATACAAAATGCAGTATTAGGCCGGCTTCACACTGCGGCACGATCCGGTCTGGGGACCGGATTTTGGCCCCATAGTGTCCTATGGGGCTGGATGGAGCCGGATGGCAGTTATCTGCCATCCGGCTGCCATCTCGCCGGATGAATCCGGGTGAAGTGGGATTTTTCTGCCGGATCCAAAAACATTGCATGCAACTTTTTGGGATTCGGCAGAGAAATCCCACTTCTCCCGGATTCATCCGGCGAGATGGCAGCCGGATGGCAGATAACTGCCATCCGGCTCCATCCGGCCCCATAGGATACTATGGGGCCAAAATCCGGTCCGGGGCTGTCAGGGGTGATCGTGCCGCAGTGTGAAGCCACCCTTACATATCACATAGAATTGCCAATGTGGAAAAATAATCTGTGCAATGTAAGAAAGTTTGAGATAGTAAATAAACTAAAGTATATCTAAAAATTATACATCAATATGAAGTACAATACAAAATAATATTGTGGTACTGTGTTAGCCAGAAAAAAATCGATGTATATATGTATGTCCCAAAAAATGAAAAAAGTAGAAAAGTAAAAAGTTAAACCTTTATTGGCTAACCAAAAAAATTATATTTGCAAGCTTTCACAGCTCAAAAGGCCCCTTTATCAGGCTATATAAGTATAAAAAAAATACTCATTAACAACAATAAAATAAATTAAAATAATAAGTAAATAAATATAAATATTGCTTAGGTGAACATTACAAATTACACAACAAAAAAGAATGGGCTCAAAATGTGGATAAGGGAGTATGAAGTATCCCCACACGTATCGCCACATGTGTGACTTCTTCAGGGGTCTGAATTCTTGTGCTATTGATCATATAAATAATGCTGTAGATTTTAATAGCATTGCGATTCCTGAAATAGACCTTAACTGGGTCTATTAATGCAAGTGTGAACAGATGAGATACAGAAATCATCTTTTCCACAAAACTGATTTTCAGGATAATGTAAGATACGATCTTGTCTTAAATATGAACTGAAGTATGAATACTAAGAAGAAGATATAAGCTATATGTGCCTGAATTAACTGATCATGGTATATACTTAGACCACATTCTGTATATTATGAATAGATTATCCCTATCTATCTAGAACACTAAACGCTACCATATATTCATATAAATACATTTAGTATTTGTGCTACAATTCTTGGAATTCTGTTATCTAGAAAAAGAAATCTATTCTAGGAAATATTATCGGGCAGTATATATATGTGCCAAAGACATACAGCTGAGTCCATGAAACCCACATCTATTGTATAATTGGTTTTCTTGTAATAATTAACTGGAGCTTGGCTGTTTATCGCGAGTTGGTTGGAATTTTAGCGGGGAATGGATTGATTTCTACGAGCAACCTTGTAAAATTCTGTTTGATTCAGAAAGAGAATTGCTGGAAAGAGATATATTGGTGCATACTGTATATAAAAATATGTAACCGAAAAGGCAATGTACTGGGTTTGTGGCTTAGGACAATAACTACAGCACTATGTCTTTTACTAGAAGCCCGGGAAAAGACACTTGTGACAAAGGATGAATTGTCTTAGAAATCAATTTTTTTTTTTAAATCTTAGACAAAGCGCTTAAGATGACTAGAGTGAATCTGTGTCTGTCTGGTAGAAGAAAGATAAAATGTGCATCTACTGTCGGGCCAATGGCTTTTACTTCCTTCAGATAAACTGCACTTACAGCTGATAATTTGAGGTTTCTATTTTGTAATGTCTACCTACCTGCTGATATTTTTATACTATAAATTGACAAATCTCACAAATAATGAAGCCACATTTGCTTGCAGAATTACTTCCTGTCAATGCGTCCTTTCTGACCTTAGTTAATGATTTAGTGGTTCCTCTATATAGACATTTTCACATATAAGTACCAATATCATCATTAAATATTATGCACAATTAATAGGTTTTCCAGGATTAGGATAAAAGTCTGCAGTCACTGTATGCGCGCACGCTGTCATCATTGTTACAGTGTTACCGATGTGAGCAACAACGGGAGTAACAATAGTCAGCATGAATTATATTTGTATACATAACACAAACCATATACAAAGATAAACACTAAAAAAGTCATAAATACATAGCACATTGTTTTATATATCCAAAAATACAGATATATAGCAAGCAATTGTAGATACACCGATGATAGACCAATTTAAATATATACCAAAAATCTTGTTGTCCATATGTGTGATGCAAATCGCACCACGCAACCTCACCGTTATGTCTCTTATACGTCGGAGCCACGCAATATAATCTCGTCACTTCCGACAACTCAAGACGTTCTGCGCTTCAGGGGTATGTAATGTCAGCTTGGTGCAGTTGTACGCTGACACTTCCTGTCCACATGGGCACAGGGAGTGAGAGAGGGTGATCCACGTGATCTCTGTCTTGGCACAACACTCACAACTGGCAGGCTGGAAGACCCTTTTCACAACCCCAGCAAAACAGAGTCCTGCCAGCTCAGTAGAGGTGCCACCTGTTCCTCGTTAGGTATATGCCTGGTCCATTACAGGTTATACCAGGTCAAAAATCAACTCAGGTAGGGATCAAATGTGATATTATTAAGATTTTTGTTGTGCCTCTATACTACAATGAGATCACGAGGTAGACCCTCAGATAAAATGGGGCTCAACCAAGAATAAACAAATATCCTTTTAATAATTCCTTAATTTTATTTGTATAATTTGTTAAATTTGGTAACAAAATTTAATTTAAAATGTATTGTTCACTGAACTAACCTTTGTACCGCACCTTATTGCAATGTTGGTTAAGCAATCCTTTTGTTTTAATCCACTAGTTTTTTAAAAACTTCACCAATTAAGTTTTTTAGGTATTCTTTTTTCACAAGTCTCCTCTTAAGGAAGTTGTCTTCTTTATATAAACCACTTTTTATGTATCCACCAGAATTGCCCATAAGGTATATTTTTCAGCCTTCAAGGTAAATGTCTGCTGGAAAAATCCAGGTAACTGTTAGACATCTGAAAAACCATAATGTTTAATTTGTTCATTGAAGGACAATTAATAAGATAATTGATAGATTATGCAGAAACCCAAACAATATTCATTGAAGTTAATATACATGCATGAATGAGCATAATGCAGACGTGAAGAAAGGAAAAGCAGCAGATTGCCCTATGCCCCTTACCCTTCCTTCCTGCGAGTGATGCCCCTGCTTGGCAAAGACGTACCTTGACTCACCCTACACTTTCAATCAAGTGCAGCTAGTCCCAGATAGTATTATACATTCACCGTTTGTGCAGCAAGTGATGTTCCTTACGGTCATGAAAGTCCTATTATGTTCACTTGTCTAACATCTACTCGTTGATGCAAAGAATATGAGACTCTACAAAAAATGATCCCTTGTTCTATCCCCTCTACAAGCAGGAGACTAGGATCAAAGTGTGCTCTTGGTCCTTTTCTTTAAGGGCCATTTTAGAGGGTATATCAATTACTCATCAAAACATTCAATAGTCCATTATTAACATTATATGGAGTAACTTATCGTCCTTGTGATTAATCCTCGGGTAGTTCTTTTGATAGGATTGTCACACTTGTCCCCTTTGACCATAGTGGTCAACCCTAAGAGGCCTGTTAGTCCATTCCACTGGATGTGTTTTCCACAACTGTTTCAGTTGAGTAGGGTTCATCAGGGGCTCAAAAAGAGAATGGGATGTATAAATTTGGCAGGGTCTGAGGAGAGTTTTCTCTAATAGCTAATGTGCTTGAACTATTTTAGTAAGATGTAGTGCTATAGTGTATCTGGACACTATTGATATCTACCTGTTTGAAGTGGGTAGAGTTTTGAATAGTACCGTCATCTTACTTAGAAATAACCAAGTCCAAAAAAATCAATAGAGTCTCTAGAAAAAGTGGAAGTAAACCGCAAACCCTATTTGTTGTTATTGACGTAGTGAACAAAATCATTTTGTGCCTACAAGTTTCCGATTCAGATGAAAAACAAATCATCTATAAATCGTTTGTAAAATAAAATGTGACCCATGGGCAGGAAGGACTGTACGATGTGCCCTGATTCAAACAACCCCACAAACAAATTAGCATAACTGGTGCGAATCTGGTGCCCATAGCACAGCCCCTCAAGTGCTGAACAAAAAACCTAATGGTCTTATTATATAGATCTATCAGACTGTGTTTGCATCTGTTACCGAATTCACCTGTTAAGCCTCATATAATGGCAGCTATAACTTTAGCGTGAACAGTGGAAAATACTTTTTCGTTTCAATCTCACATGTGTCAATGTTACTATTTGGAAATGAAGTGTCTACTTAGATAAATTAACATTGTTTTTGCTTTTTATCCTTGTTTATACTTAATACTGAATTCCGGTATAATGCATGTGCATAGAATATGAGATGACAAGCCAGGATTTATATTAGACTTTCTTTTTATGCTTTGTATAAGCTGCTGTGATTTAAAATAAAAGGAGTAATTTATGCTTGATAAACAACCATTTACCAAATGTGAGCATTCTGCATGTTCCTAAATGCCTGTCAATCTCTAGAACTCCGGTAATTAAATAGATTTATCACCAGACTGGTCTCTCAGCAACTTTCCCATTCTCTGTAGTATTGGTTTTCTAAAAGACAGATATTTGTATTTTGTGGATGAGGAAAAAAGACTACATTTATATGTGGAAATCCATCTGCATTAAATAAAATTTTACTACACTTCTGCTGTGCTGGATAATTTAGCTATAACATTTTACTTGGCTTCATGGCAAATATGTTGTTTGCTGAATTGCTTCCCAATCAGTTTGGCCTACAGTTTCAATAGCTTGTGCCAGTTATACCAAATACATTTCGTTTGTACCTTCAATCTCCGTACATGATATATGAAGGTATATATTTTTTTTCTTTTTTTCTAATTTTGTCTTATCAATATTGGATAGGTGGGGGTCCAACATCTAGCACTCCCACCAAGCAGGTTCAATGGTTTCCTGTAAGTTTGAAACTCAAACACCCTGCATCTTGAAGGGACTTCCCATGATTAGAAAAACAGTATGCAGATCAGATCACCAGCACTCCATCAAACTGATGAAGATCAGCTTCATGAAATTGCACTATACATTGCTTTTACAGTACAGGACCATGTGTCAAAATTAATTAAATTAGCTGATTGGTTGGTGTGTTGAGAATCAGACTCTAAAGGGCCCGTTACATGCTTCAATGTGTCGGCGATCCGACTAATGATCCGACTTGACCTACATCGCTGGAACGACGTTCAATGATTATAGGTGATGTGTCACACGTACTGATATCAAAAACGATGCAGCAACAACTCCGCGACAAGCGAATAATACTTGCGGTTGTTTGGTTGCCTACGTCCTCCAGTTCTGAATAGGCAAATTCGTAAACGACATCATTATCCAGGTGTCACACACACTGATGCTGCAGGTTGAACAAACGATCAACGACTGATTTATGGTCTGGTTCATAAACCTCTGTTCAATGATCAGCAGACTTATCGTTGGTTGATTCTACGTGTCACATGCAACGACGTTGTTACGACGTTGTTGCTAAACCCCAAAACTCGTGACGTACCAAAGATATCGTTAACAATATCGTAGCATGTAACAGGCCCTTTAGACTCTAAGATTGTGTCAAAGATCTTATACTGATAGCTTATACTAAAGATGTTACATCAATGTTAAACACTCTTTGCCTACCACACTGTGCACTTCTTTTATACATGGTGAACTTGTTTCCCTACTCTACAGCCTCCTCTTTACTTCTCTTCATCATCCATCTTAATACTCATATTTCACTTCATTTTTCCTTTATGCTCTGCTGTCAATCCAATTGTGCATGGGCAGCTAGAGCCAGTCCTATATTTGCCTGCCATAGTAACAGTGTAATTGTCCTTTTCTTTATATTTTTCTAAGTAAGCTCATATACTGTATTATAAGCATACAGTCAGGGAAGTTAATATGTAACATGTGACAGTAGCTGTGCACTGATCAATCATAAGTGTGATAGGTATTTATTCCCTATGTTCCTATGGAGGACTTCAGCAGCACACACTAAGCAATTTCATCATATGCGCAATCCTGATGACTTAGATGATAACTGCATTCAGAGAACGTAAGCTGGGTTGAATATCAGGGGTCTAACATGAAAGATAACAAGGATCAATTAAGGTATTACTAGATGAATTATATATTTTGGGGACTACTTAAAGGATAAATAAAAAAAAAATCACTGGACTGATACTTTAAACATAAAATGTTGTCTATTAATATGGATAGAAATATTGTCCTCCAGAGACAGACTTCTTTTAGTCATTCTTTACTTTCCTAAATTCTAATGAGTCTGAAGGAGTGACTCCTCTTTATTAACTCAGAATACTCCAACAGAGTATCAGAATGTTTTTTATTTTTAAATATAAGACAACTCAAAGTAGATCGGGTCATGTCCCCTATAATACTTATTATGAGGACAATGTAGGCTAGAGGTAAGGGTACTTAGTTTATCCATATATATAGTTATTGTTGTCATTTGATTCAGTATTATTATATAAAGGTGTGTTTAAACGCATCCAGGAGTCCTTCTTCCTCTGCCCACAGAGTAACTGACAATTCGTATGTAGTTTCTTTGATATATACCGTAAGAATTGTCAATCACTCTGTGTGAGCTCTAGTGAAGCTTAACATCTAACCCACTATCCAGTGCTGGTCTCATGTATGGTAGATAAGAAGATTTGTTAGATCTACTTTAAATTTAACTCTTGTATTGAGCTGCATCTAAAAACACCCCCTTGCAACCTTTGTCTATTGACAAAACACAGACTATTGAATAATACAATTCAAATTTTTCACTATAAATGATGTCCATGTTTTGTCATGTAGCATTTTTGAATAAAACACATCTTTTAAGAAATCCATAGGTATAACCAGCAATTTCAAGGTTCTATTTCCCAAACTACATAGCTACCGTTTTAGACCACAGAAAAAACTGTATAACAAACGTGTAGAAGTACTCTGCTATGATAGGTAATAATAAAAAGCAAGTGCTAGTAAAAAACAGTGTCAAAAAAGGGTACTTAGTTAATACGATTTTTCCAAAAAATGTACAAAGCCGTTCTACCAACGCCAAGGTGACCAATATTAGAACGGTCCCTATCTAACTAGTATAAAACCTGATCCTGTATAAATATACCTCATTGATGCAGGATGAAGACGGGCCAGAGTCCAATATGGATGCAGTGCAGCAGGCAGCATCTTATGTGCCTGGCTCAGAATGAAAGGGGTGCAGAACTCCCTACCTTGCATAACAAGAGACTAAATGAAAACTTACAAATGAGCCAAAGCACAAAGTGAGCAGGTCTGTAGAACTGTGTTCACATCACCGAATAAATAGACCACAGAAAAAACAGCATAACAAACATGTAGCAGAACTCTGCTATAATAGGTAATAATAAAAAGCAAGTGCTAGTATAAAACACTGTCAAAAACAGGGTACTTAATACATTTGCAAAAAATGTTCGAAGCCGTTCTACCAGCGGCAAGGTGACCTATATTAGGACGGTCCCTATCTAAATACTTTAAAGCCTGATCCTGTATAAATATACCTCAATATACCCAACCTACTGTTTCTCTATCCAACCTACTGTTTCTCTTCCCATAGCCCTATAGAATGTAAGCCCACAAGGGCAGGGTCCTCTCTTCCCTCTGTACCAGTCGGTCACTACTAATTTGTTCATTGTATTTTTAATTTGTTTGGATGTAACCCCTTATCATGTACAGCAGCATGGAACCAATGGTACTCTATAAATAATAATAATAATAGATGGGCTAGAGTCCAATATTGACACAGTGCAGCAGACAGCATCTTATGTGCCTGGCTTAATTAAGTACCCTGTTTTTGACAGTTTTTTTACTAGAACTTGTTTTTTATTATTACCAGTTATAGCAGAGTACTAATGTTTGTTATACTGTTTTTTCTGTGGTCTAGTTATTTGGATGTGTGAACATGGTCCTACACACCTTTTCACGTTGTGCTTTGGCTTAGTTGTAAGTTTTCATTTAGTGTCTTGTAATGTAAGATAGGGAGTGCCCCACCCCTTCCATTCTGAGCCAGGCACATAAGGTGCTGTCTGCGGCACTGTGTCCATATTGGACTCTTGCCCGTCTTCATCCTGCATCCATGAGGTAGTATTAGTAAAATGTTGTGTCTATATAATAAATATTAATTATTCTTTCTTATATTATGAAATAAATTCTAGCATCAGTTTTCCTCCGGTGTTTCTCTACCATGCCACAGGGAAAGAACAATGGATGGTCACATACATGGAAATGAGATCTTGTATTATTGCAGTAGAGTTCTGTTAAGGTCATATTACTATGTCAATTGCAATTTTGTCATAAATTCGTATGCTGCCTACATATTTGAAGCTAGGCATTATGTCTTCCATTACATTCCTATTTGCCAAAATTTTCACCTGAATGCGGGGGGATAGGGAAACAATCCTACAATCACCTATTCTAATGTTAAGACTAAGTTCACATCACGTTTTTGTTGCGTTTTGATGCAATACGTCTTTTCAGCTGCGGTAATGCCTAGAAACGCTGTAGAACACATGCGTTAATGTACCCAGAGACTTCTATGGGGAAACGAATACAAACATATTGCAAACACAATGCAAGATGCGGTTGCATTTGCATTTGCGGTTTCGGCACTTGCCGCAGATGCGGCCGTGAAAAAAACGCGGTCAGCGCTTTTTTTTGCAGCCGCATCTGTTGCAAGTGCCAAATCCACACTTGCCGCACCTGCTGCACAGTTGCCGCAAGGGAACTGCAAGTGCGGCCGTTATGCGGTAACCGTGGCAGATGCGTTTTTTTCACCACAACCGCCACGATCAGCACTTACCGCTGATGTGAAAAGGCCCTTAGATCTCAGTACTCAAGGTCTATTTCTGTTAGATCGAGATCAAAGACAATGGTATTAAATACAGCCTTGAAATCTGCATCCTTGGCTTCACAATGTCAATCATCTTTTCATCTAGACTGAAGCAGTCACCTAAGAAAGTTATGAGGCCCTCCTTCACCTCCATGAATATTTCCCTTTATTAGCAGTAAAATAGGAATTTTGTATTTTTTTATGGACGGCGTTAACTGTGCTCGCTAGATATTGTATTTTACTGGAGTGGACATTCACAGATGTGGTGATACCAATATTTTTATTTAATGTTTTGTTTATTTTTTTATCCACGGGGAGTGTCTGTTTGAAATTCACAGCAGAATAAAATTCAGCTGTGACCCTATATCTGCAGCATGTCAATATTATTTTGCGGATTTAAGTGAAAAGTTCACCTCTTCTAATGAGGGGGCAATTTCTACACCCCCCGTATAAAAAGGAGTGAACTAATGAATTAAAACTCCCAGCATCTCCAGGCCACTATGAGATGTCAGAGAAAATTAAAGTCAATAAGGTAATATAAGAACAACAGGTCCCAGAATGCCCAGGTTGTTCTTATGATATTAGAGAAAATTACAGCCTGAAAATTATATTACAGGGAGGGACCTGGTATAAGAAGAACAGCAATTCTCAGCATGTCCAGGCTTTGTGATAGTGATACTACACGGAGAGCATATACTATCTAGAATTACAACAGTTTCCCAGCATTCCCCAGGTTCAGAGAGCACTAACCACATGAGGAGATGGACTGTTTCACTTTCTATCCCAGTCTCTGCACATAAGCTCCGCCCCCTCAGGTCACATCACGGTGACATCATCTCAGGTCCTTCTCCACTAATCTCCACCCCACTGACCAATCTGACCATCTCTGTCCAGGATGGAGTTTACAAGCTGCACAGGCACTTGGCCATGCAGGTAGAAATCAGCTCTAATCTGTAAGGAGTGTACTTATGTTGGAATATGTGAAGTGCAACAACTCCAATCCTGTATGTGTAAGTATTGTATTGCTAGGTTTGTCCATTGTGTATAAAGTTAGTTTAAAGAAAAAAAAGGAGAACGCTCCCAGAGGCTCACACACAGGAAATACCATGTGACTGCAACCAGTTTCCGGAGTCTGTGCATGTGAAGAGAAGCACAGCAGCTTGCAGATACTGCAAAGGGACATTTAGATGTATATTTCTGTTTCCACAAAGCCCTTCATATCTGTACCTGTTTGTTGCTAATTAAAGCTAAGTTCCGTGGTCAACGAGCTTTCAGTGAATCCTGAATGATCCGCTGCCAACAACTTACTTATTAGAGGAGATTCTAGCTAGAGTACAGTATCTGTGGTATGGCAGCGATATGCTAATTTGTGCAGTAATAAAAATTACTTTAAAAAACTCTGCTTTATCCATACTGGAAAAATACTGATGACACACTGATAGAAAACACTGATGACACTAATACTGTTTTTTCACGTACGCTCTATGCGCACATGTGAAGAAGTCTTAATGTAAGCTTACAGTGAATGAAGCCTCATTCTGTTTTCTGTATTGTATTCCCAGATGTATAGCATCAATGTGAAAGCTTTGTTTGATGGTAATAATAGTAGTACACATGCTGTTTCTACTCTGGTTGTACCATGAATGTGAGAGGTTTATTTGCATATGTTTAGCTCTAGGGAGTGTTGCTTAAATATCCATATTACTGGTTTCATTTAGTGCAGCATTGTCTGCTATGCTATAAGTTCACCATATTGACTGATCCTGACATGCTGATGGATGATTTTTCTATGTCAGCAGCATGCTTTCTGTTCTAAACACCAAGTCCATGTAAAGCATTTAAAGTGCTGCCTTCCAAATATATGCAAAATGACATAAAGAAGTGTCAGGCAGCTGCTGCAAAGGCAAATAAAATAATGGGATGCATTAAAAGAGGCATAGATGCTCATGAGGAGAACATAATTTTACCTCTATACAAGTCACTAGTGCGACCACACTTAGAATACTGTGTACAATTCTGGTCTCCGGTGTATAAGAAAGACATAGCTGAACTAGAGCGGGTCCAGAGAAGAGCGACAAAAGTCATTAGAGGACTAAGGGGTCTGCAATACCAAGACAGGTTATTAAACTTGGGGTTATTTAGCTTGGAAAAACGAAGGCTCAGGGGTGATCTTATAATAATGTATAAATATATGAGGGGACAGTACAGAGAACTTTCTAATGATCTCTTTACTCTTAGGCCTGAGAATGGGACAAGGGGGCATCCTCTACGTCCGGAGGAAAGAAGGTTTAATCATAATCACAGACGCGGATTCTTTACTGTAAGAGCAGTGAGACTATGGAACTCTCTGCCACATGATGTTGTAATGAGTGACTCACTACTAACATTTAAGAAGGGCCTGGATGCCTTTCTTGAAAACTATAATATTATCAGTTATACATACTAGATTCTTTGATAGGGCGTTGATCCAGGGAATTAGTCTGATTGCCGTATCTGGAGTCAGGAAGGAATTTTTTCCCCCAATGTGGAGCTTAGTGTTGCCACATGGTTTTTTTTTGCCTTCCTCTGGATCAACATGTTATGGTGGGTTTACACACACCAATTTATCTGTTCAATCTCTGACCCAATCTCTGGTTGCAGTGAAATCATGGATACATTGCTCCATTTTGTGGCTGTGTACAAATGATACAATGTATCCATGATTTCACTGCAACCAGAGATTGGTTCAGAGATTGAACAGATAAATTGGTGTGTGTAAACCCACCATTAGGCTATGGGTTGAACTAGATGGACTTAAAGTCTTCTTTCAACCTTAAAAACTATGTTACTATGTTACTATGTAAGATAGTTTTAACACAATACACCATAAAAGAACTTGAGCTTCATATAAAAGCTAACAACTACTCAATAGTTTAAAATCAAAAAAATTTTCCCTAGCAATAAAATGTGTACCAAAGATAAAACATTATGAGCTTCTTGCAAACTTTTGGCCAGTAATTATGTATTGGACAAAAAGTTTAAAAAACATAGAAGTGTCGATATATTGATTGTCACTGTTGGCTGGTTTCACACTAACGTTTGGTACTGGTCTGGATGAGAACAGAAGCATCTGCATCCGTAAACACATGTCAAAACGGATGCCAGCACAGCATTTTTTAACCTTAGGCCTGCTTTCACATCTGCGTTTCTCGGATTTCTAGCAGATCCGGCAGTTTGCCAGATCTGCCAGTAGCTGCAACACTTGCGGCAAGACTTCGTTCGGCTTAATGCATTCCCTATGGGGCTTGCGGATATGTGTCGCACTTGCATCGAATCGAAAAATCGCTGCTAGCAGCGGCTTCTGTCCATTGCTACAAGTGCCGGATTGGCCGGATCGCAGAAAAACGTAAGTGCCGCACATGTGCATAAGTCACATAGGGAGTGCATTAGGTCGAACGCAGTCTTGAAGCAAGTGTTAGGACATCTGGCAGATCAGGCAAAACTGCTGGATTTGCTGGACATGCTGAGAAATCCTGATGTGAAAGCGGTTTCATCCGCCGCTGGATCAGGATAAAAAAAAACGTTGCATTGGCATGCTTTTGCATCCGTTTTTTGTCCTAATCCGTCCAATACACCAAGAACAAGATTCGGGGCACATGCCCAGAACATGTCTGGCAGGAAAAAAAATTCTCTTTCACTAAGGCAGGTTTCACACCATGGCAAGATCAGGTCCGGGGCTGCTCGATGTGATCCTAACAGCCCCGGACCTGATTTTGCTGTAATGCAGCCATATGGGGCCAGATGGAGCCAGATGGCAGCTATGTTTTATCCGGTTTACATCTGTCTGGGAGGATCCAGGACAATTCGGATTTTTCTCCCAGACACGAAAACGTTGCAGGCAACATTTTTGTCTCCGAGGGTAAAATCGGACAAAATCGGATCCTCCACGCCGGATCCAAGATAAAATTGGATCCGAACGCAGGGTGCTGGAGTTTAGCAGGGAGCGCAGCTAAACTTTAGCACCATCAGCTGTCCCCTGCAGAGATTTCAGGACCACGGCTAGCTCCCCGCTAGTCGTGTTCTTGAAATTCATCAGCTGCGGCTGCGATCTGAAGGATCCGGCTTCAAACCGTATTTGCATATTTGCCCTCTGTTTCTGTCTCAAAATCGGGTCCGGGGCTGTCTGATTTACACCGGTCAGCCCCTGACCTGATCAGGCCATGGTGTGAAACCGGCCTTACTCACATTGGGGTACTGACGTCACCTGACCAGAAATGACGCGATTCGCGTCATTCATGCCCAGCCAGCGCCGTGGAGAGCAGGGAGGGCGCCTGAATAGAACATGAATAAAAGATCACATCCATTAGGGCGTGATCTTATGACAACAGGCAAAAAACAAGCACGCCCTAAGGGCTAAAGAATATAGCCCCTACTAATTATAATTTCTAATGAGGGAGTATTAAAACATTTTTTGCTTTTAGGACACAAAAGGAGTGTGAGAATAGTGATAGGATGCTGCAGGGACGTGTTTTTGTAGCTTAGGAGGCGTTTTGTAGGTGACAGGATCCCTTTAAAATTTTAAGGAATTTTGAGCCCATCCCTTCTTTTTCCAGAAACATCCATGAAAAAGGTTAGAAGGTATTTATGCAGATCTATTTAAATAATTCTTTTTTTATGGTCAATTAATCTGTTTCACAACAGTCTGGCCCTAGCCTGGCGCAAACATTAAAACTTAGTCCCAGGCAGGCATAGCGCATAGTGTTAACGGCAGGTAAGGCTCTGCGCTGCCTGCCTGTACATTGCTATGGTTACCTTTTGGTTTCCGCACCCACCGGCTCCACTGAGAAGACCCGGATATTCACTTTTGATCAGTGCACAGGAAACGCGGTCTGCAGCGTTTTCCTGTGCGCTGATCAAAAGCGCATATCTGGGTTACCTGCCATTAACGCTATGCGCTGTGTCTGCCTGGGACTAAGTTTTTAACAGATGCGCCGGGCTATGGCGAGATACAAGTCTGACCCTAGCCTTAGTCAGTATGCTTGATACAAAGTTCCATGTATGTTATTTATCCAAACATACAAAAAGTCTAAAGGTACCATCACACGCCACCATATGGCTTCCATATCGCCGGCAATTTGATGTGAGCGCGCACGTTTCGGAATCTTTTTTGCAGATCGCCTTCACCCTGTCACACATAGAGATCTCGTCTGCGATCTGCGTTCTGGAAATCGCCTGCACACATGGAATTCCCTTCACAGATCGCCGCGTCACATGCCACAATCGTAGCAGCGATGTCTCCATACTGTCTTGATAGGGGCGTGCTAGCATGGCTCATAAAATAATGCGCCTCAGACACGGCCAGCCAATCGGAATGCAGTATCAACCACCAATCACCGCAGGTGCAAAGCGAAAACCATTACATCCAAGCACGCCTACTTGATTTCTTTCACGACAACTGTGTACGTCGCCCTTGCCCTGTCACACGCCACCATGCACTGAAATTGCCTGGTGGACATCGCCTGATTTCACTGCAGTGCAGGGCAATCAGGCGACGCTCCACCGGCGATTTATTGCCATAGAATCTCCCATGCACACGCCATTGCGCACAAGCGATGTGGTTTCCACATCGCCGAATTATGGAATTGCCAACTAAATGGGCGGCGGTATTGCCGTGTGTGACGGTACCTTAATGGGTATCTTAAAGAGATGAGCAAAAATTTTGCAATTCAGTTCACCAGATACACTCAAATTCCGATTTGTTTGACATGGAACGAATTGTTGCTAAAATAACATATTCTGAGGTCTATCCTGACTTCACAATTAACAAGAGGGTTAAAAATACATATAATTTTATCCTCTCCTTTCCCATACCTGAATTAGTGTGGGAGCTCCCACCCACAGTCCTCTATTGGCTTGCTGTCTAAGGCTACTTTCACATCTGCGTTTTTGGCAAATCTAACTGAAAAAAACGCTTTTTTACCACTTGGTTACTTTTAGGCTGCTTTCACACATTGCGTATTTTTGCACGCTTTTTTGTGCGCGCTTTTCAAAATACGCAATGTGCTTTTTGTCTGCCGGAAAAGTGAATGGCGTGTAAAAATACATCCAAACGCATGCGTTTTTGACCCCATTGATTTCAATGGAAAATGCATAGAAAACACATGCAAAACGCATGCATTTTTGCAAACGCAGCCCTAGACGCAACAGCCCAAGTTTTTGCCAGCATTTGCAAAAACGCATGCATTTTGCATTTTTGCAAACACACATGCGTTTTTGCATGCGTTTTCTATGCATTTTCCATTGATATCAATGGTGCCAAAAACGCATGCGTTTGGATGCATTTTTAGTGGTAAAAACACATAGGAATGCAAATGCAGCAAAACGCCGACCTGCATTAAATGTAAACTAGGCCTTTTTCTCTCGGTGACTCCAGTGCTCTTAAGGCCCAGTTACACACACAGATAATTGTGCAGAGATTGTTCGCAGATCTTTGGTTGCAGTGAAATCATGGACACAATGTTACATTTGTACAAAATAGAACATTGTGTCCATGATTTCACTGCAACCAGAGATCTGTGACCAATATCTGCACAATTATCTGTGTGTGTTACGGGACTATAGACCTCACACAACTTTCTTAGGCTGGTTTCACATCATGTTTTGATCCGATCCGAGACTGTCCGTTGTGGACCGGACAGCCCCGGATCAGATCAGCACACAGACCTGGAGGGCATATGCCCTCCGGTCCGGTGTGCGGCCGCACGCAGCTGAAGCTGCTGATGATTCAGGACCGCGGCTCGCAGGGAGCTAGCCACGGTTCTGAAATAACTGCGGCATTTACATGTAGCATTTCAAAACTTCGTTCACAACACATTAACTATATCATAATTCAGAGAGATATCTGGATAAAGAAAACTGTAGTTTGATGCATAAATTGAACCTGTTAGCTAGTTTATGCCCTCCAAGCTATCACTTTCTGTCCCTGCAGATTCACAGTACAATCCTAAGCATCACTGTCTGAACTAAAGGTGTATTTTTATAGTTGATAAAAAGTATTTATGAACTTATGAACTTTATGAACTTACATTTTTGCATGTAAATGAGGCAGAGACTTGTCTGATGGGGAGTTCTTTCATTGTCCATGGCTGTCTTCCATCCGTGGTTATCACCCTCCGGTGATGAACCTAATTTACAAATGCTTTCTCCCCCTATATCTCCCACCCGGATGCATGTCTTTCCTGTTCTGTGCATTGCACTCTCTTTCTGGGTGTAGTTGTCTGACTTCATCATGCTCAGTGGGTATGCTCAGTAGCCAGCAAGAGAATAAATGTAAAGCCGTAAGTGAAGACTGGCTCACGTTTAATAGAAGATACTCCATGTAGAAATGCTTGCAATGGGGTCAGAAAGTGCCTACTACCCTATAGACCCAAACACCTCCACATTTTTACATTCAACAAAAAACCAGAGGAAGCAATGCCGTTAATGTGCCATTAAAAATATATAGTTTATTCATACAATGAAAGTGGTACACCTTAAAGGCACCCAAGATCATAAAGGTACATGTTCTGGTACTGCAGAATGTAAAAATACAGTCTGAGTAATAATAAATGTCACCAATAACAATGCTGTAGTTCATAATAGCTATATAAGTATAACATATGTGCACATATTGCACCTATTCCCAAGTTACATAGTCGAATAACAGCAAAGTTGAGCTATGCATACTAGATGTTACATATAACGAATTACATGGCACATGCAACAGTGTACAGGATAAGCAGTTAACAGAACCAGTTGGATGGGGGACAGGGACCCCCTTACACAAGGCTAGTGTGGAGCCAAAGATAGAGAGAGAAAAGCCGGAATCATTACTGAAAAGCTTGTTCACTTTTACAGGTGACATCACCTACTGAGTCACCATGGCTCCCTGTGGCAGTGAACTCACGTGACCCTTCTGAAAGCGGGTCACTTGAGTACACTGCTGTGGGTGACCTTTTTCACTGATGCCCCTGTGGTCAGTGTGATTGCAGACCCTTCAGGGAGAGGACGCTTCTAAGGAAAGCACCACTTTCTGGGGTGACTGCGGGCTGCAGCGGAGGGGGTGGAGGTGAGGGACCAGAGCACTTGAGCTTTCCAACTCTGAGAATTCCAGCCCTCGGCTTCCTAGTTGTACCTGGCATGCAAAAATGTACGTTCATAAATGCTTTTTATCAACTATAACAGTACACTTTTAGCTCAGACAGGGATGCTTAGCATTGTACTATGAAGCTGCAGAGACAGATATTGATAGCTGATAGGTTCCCTTTAACGTAACACAAGCCATTGACAGATTATAGTTTTCTGCAGCAAGATATGTTCCTGCATTGTAGTATGTGATCTATATTAAAAATGCTACATGTGTAGCAGAGCAGACCACACCTATTGGGGGTGCAAGAAATAGGACAGAATGAAACCAATATGCTAGAGTAAAAATTGCACTTGAAGTAAAAATCCTATAAAATAGGCATTTGTTGTAAAGTAATGTACTGTATATTGTTTTTATCTTAATCTTTTGTTGGATAACAACATGTATTCCTCCATTGGTCAAACAACCTTTCTTGTTCCTACAAAGGTTAATTTTTGCATGTTGTCTTTGCACTATGCTGGAAGTATCGAGCTGCAAAATATATGACCATACAGAAGTCTACAGTCAGAAACAAAATTCAAATAAATTGATTACTGTGTCACAGTCATTATTAAAAACTCTTTTGAAGCGTGACAGAAGCAGACTGGCTACATTATTATTCAAGTCACAGTCTAAACCTCCAGATGAAACTCTGAAGCCGCCATTTGTTGTACACGAGAAAAAAAACAAACATCCATGGCCAGATGTTATCTAGTAGTTAATGTCCGAGATGTAGAGCTCTGATTTTAATATGCAGGCAATTACTATGATAATAGCATATCAAGCATCTTTTTTTTTTTATTATTATAAAAGTAATAATTCTGATTGTACATTCCTATTATTGATTTATCAATAACTCTGTACAAACTGTGTTGACTGACATCACAGACCTATACCTCATTGTAAGAAAGAAAAGACGACATCCTATGTAGGAGGCTACAGCATTACAGGTTGTGCGTGAATTGTGTAATATAGCATTACTATAGCATTACTAATCTAACAGTGAGGTCTGTCTTTCGCTATTATGCTGAAGATATGGAGTGAGTTAAATGTCAAGAGTACAATAGAGAGACACACAGAGAGAGAGAAGGAAAGAGGAAAAAGGGAGAGACTGAAAGAAAAAAGGAGATAGGGACAGAGAGGAAAAAAGAAATAAGGAGGCAGAAAGAGTGAAAGAGAGAGGGGCAAGGATGTATATAGTTATATGTATATATATAGAAATATGTATACAATTAACAAAAATACAAGTGCGACGCATTTGTTTTTGCTCTCATTTTTCATGAGTTGAACTCAAAGATCTAAGACTTTTTAATTGCAAACAGAAGGCCTTGTTCACTTAAATATTGCTCACAATTTTGTCTAAATCTGTGTTAGTTAAGCGCCCGTCACACATAACGAGATCGTTAGCGCGCGCTGCCTAGATACCCGCTGTTTATCATAGTTATCAGCGTCCTCCCTGCTTAGCACAGCCTGTAAGCAGGGAGGACGCTGGTAACTATGATAAACACCAGGCATCTAGGCAACGCGTGCTGCTTAGATACCCAGTGTTTATCATAGTTACCAGTGTCCTTCCACTTCCAGGTGGCTTCCAGGTCCTCCCGCTTCCAGGGAGGTGGCTTCCTGGTCCCTGGTCGATGAGGAGATCTGGCTGTTTGACAGCTCCCCAGCGACCAGGTAACGATGCACCAACGATTCCTACAGGATCGTTATCAATGTTGCATCGTTGTGTGTGACGGAAGCTTAAGCGTTTCTCCTTTGCCGAGATAATCCATTTCACCGGTGTGGCATACCAAGATACTGATTAGATAGCATGATTACTGCACAGGTGTGCCTTAGGCTGGCCACAATAAAAGATCACTCTAAAATGTGGAGTTTTATCATATAGCATAATTCCATAGATGTCACAAGTTTTACAGTCAAGCAGTTGGTATGCTAACTGTTGTAATATCCTGCCTCCATCCTGCCCCCCAGGCTCTATCCTGCCTCCCCGCATTCATTCTGCCCCCCCTGCTCCATCCTGCCCCCCCTGCTCCATCCTGCCCCCCCTGGCTCCATCCTGCATCCCCGCATCCATCCTGCATCCCCGCATCCATCCTGCCCCCCCGCATCCATCCTGCCCCCCCTGGCTCCATCCTGCTCCCCCCGACTCCATACTGTCCCCCCGACTCCATCCTGCACCCCACATCCATCCTGCCCCCCCGGCTCCATCCTGCCCCCCCAGCTCCATCCTGCCCCACTCGCTCCATCCTGCCCCGCTCGCTCCATCCTGCCTCGCTTGCTCCATTCTGCCCTGTTTGGTCCATCTTGCCCCCCCGCCTCCAACCTGCCATCCTGCTCCCCCCTCGCCACCATCTTCCCCCCCCGCCTCCATCCTGCTCCCCCAGCTTCATCCTGCTCCCCCGGCTCCATCCTGCCCCCCCACATCCATCCTGCCCCCCCACCTCCATCCTGCCCCCCAGCTCCATCCAGACCCCCCGCATCCATCCTGCCCCCCCACATCCATCCTGCCCCCCCACATCCATACTATACCCCCCCCACGTCCATCCTGCTCCCCCGGCTCCATCCTGCCCTGCTCGCTCTATCCTGCCCTGCTCGCTCCATCCTGCCCCACTCCATCCTGCCCGCTCACTCCATCTTGCCCCGCTCGCTCCATCCTGCCCTGCTCGCTCTATCCTGCCCCCCTCCTCCATCCTGCCATCCTGCCCCCCCTCGCCACCATCTTGCCCCGCTGGCTCCATCCTGCCCCAATCGCTCCATCCTGCCCCCCGCCACCATCCAGCCCCCTGGCTCCATCCTGCCCCCCTAGCTTCATGCTCTGCCCGCTCCATCCTGCCCCTCCGCCTCCATCCTGCCGCCCTGGCTCCATGCCCTGCTGGCTCCATCCTGCCCCTCCGCCTCCATCCTGCCCCCCTGGCGACATGCCCTGCTGCCTCCATCCTGTCTTCCCGCCTCCATCCTGCTCCCCTGGCCCCATCCTGCTCCCGCACATCCATCCTGCTCCCCCACATCCATCCTTCCCCCCATCCATCCTGCCCCCCGGCATCCATCCTACCCCCCACCCTCCCCCCGATTCATCCTGCCCCACCCGCTCCATCCTGCACCCCCCTCCTCCATCCTGCTCTCCGGCTCCATCCTGCTCCCCCACATCCATTCTGCTCCCCCACATCCATCCTGCCCTCCCACATCCATCCTACCTCTCCGGCTCCATCCTGTTCCCCCCGCATCCATCCTGCACCCCCTGCATCCATCCTGCCCCCCCTGGCTCCATCCTGTCCACTTGCTCCATCCTGACCTGCTCGCTCCATCCTGTCCCGCTCGCTCCATCCTGCCCCGCTCGCTCCAAGCTGCCCCGCTCGCACCATGCTGCCCCGCTTGCTCCATCCGGCACCCCCACCTCCATCCTGCCCCCGCCACCATCCTGCCCCCCCGCCACCATCCTTCCCCCCTGCTCCATCCTGCCACCTCGGAAGTTAGCGGTCATGTGACCGATCAGCTGATTGGTTTCCCAGGCAACGACAGGTCCTAATGGCCTGTAGGACCTAGAAGACGGAAGTGGAGCGAGCCAGCAGACAGGTGAGTATCCTCACTGAGGATTTTTTTATTTTTACTTTTACTGTGGAGGAGCTGGGGCCAGGAGGAGCGAGGGGGCCGCTGGGAGTGAGGGGCCGTAGGGAGCTGAGTATTGCCATATACCACTGTGCTGTAATGTGCTGTAATGTACCGCCATATACTATAGTGCTGCTGTACATGTACTGTAATGTACCGCCATATACTATAGTGCTGCTATACATGTACTGTAATGTACTGCCATATACGATAGTGCTGCTATACATGTACTGTAATGTACCACCATATACTACAGCGCTGCTGTACATGTAGTACAATGTACCGCCATATACTATAATGCTGCTATACATGTACTGTAATGTACCACCATATACCATAGCGCTGCTATACATGTACTGTAATGAACTGCCATATACTATAGTGCTGCTATACATGTGCTGTAATGTACCGCCATATACTATAGCGCTGATGTACATGTGCTGTAATGTACCGCTATATAATATGGCGCTGCTATACATATGCTATAAAGTACCACAATATACCATAGTGCTGCTATACATGTACTGTAGTGTACCACTATATACTATAGTGTTGCTATACATGTACTGTAATGTACCACCATATACCATAGCGCTGCTATACATGTATTCTAATGTACTGCCAAATACTATAGTGCTGCTGTACATGTGCTATACTGTACCGCCATATACTATAGTGCTGCTATACATGTGCTGTAATGTATCGTCATATACCATAGCGCTGCTATACATGTACTATAATGTACCGCCATATACTATAGTGCTGCTATACATGTACTGTAAAGTACCGCCATATACCATAGCGCTGCTATACATTGCTGTAATGTACCACCATATACCATAGTGCTGCTATACATTGCTGTAATGTACCGCCATATACTATAGCGCTGCTATACATGTAATGTAATGTACCGCCATATACCATAGTGCTGCTATACATGCAATATAATGTACTGCCATATACTATAGTGCTGCTATACATGTGATGTAATGTACCACCATATACCATACCATATATATATGTAGTCCACTCACATTGACTGAACAAGTTCTGTCAGTCACAGTATGTCAACTACTCTATTCTAGAATACCAGATGTGTTAGAATCGGGCCACCATCTAGTATATATAAATATATATATATATATATATATATATATATATACACAGTATATACTCGAGTATGAGCCTAGGGTGGGAAATGCAGTGGACCTGCATGCTGGTATATAACCCCCCATCACTGTTATTTAGCAATCATCACTATATACAGCCCCTCATCACTGGTATATAGCGCCCCCATCATGGTAAATGGCCCTAATCCAGGTATATACCCCCCAAACTGTGCATATTCACCCAGCACTGGTATATAGACTCACATTCTGATATATAGCTCCCATCACTACCCCCATCACTGTTATATAGCCTCCATCACTGGTATATGGCCCCCCATCCTGGTAATACTAGTATATAGCCCACATCACTGGTATATAAGCCCCCATCACTGGTATATTAGCCCCCATCATTGGTATATACCCCCATCACTGGTATACTCACCCCCTTTCATCAATATATGCCCCCATGTTGCAGTACACCATAAAATTATAAAGCATTGATCATTCTGACCCTCCGTCGCTATGTCACTGCTGTGTTCTTCGGTTCTTCGGGCTTCCTGCCTTTGCCGGCATCATGCGATGGAGGGTGAGAATGATTAATGATTTATTACTTTATGGTGTGCGGTAGCATGGGGGCATATACTAACGATAGGGGGGTGAGTATATATAGTGCAATGTAATATGCAATATGCACCACTCCCCCTGCCACTGGTGGCCAGGGGAATGCAGTGCATATTGCATTGCACTAATAAGCGGGACCACGTGACCTCTCCGCTCCTACTATATATATACATATATGTATTTGTATACATATATATATATATCCACTGACTAAAAACAAATTATATATATATATATATATATCTACATACACACACTGCCTAAAAAGATAAAGGGAACACAATATGATACTGTCACCCTGTGTTTCACAGTTGGGATGGTGTTCTTAGCCTTCCAAGCTTATCCCTTTTTTTATCAAATGTAACAATAGTCATTATAACCAAACAGTTCAATTTTATTTTTGGCAGATCACAGGACATGTCTCAAAAAATTTAGCTCTTTGTTCCTATGTAATGATGGGCGAATCGAAACTGTAAAATTCAGGGTCTGTACCAAACACCTAGTGTTTGTGCACACATCCCGAACACGGGATTCCCTGGGAAACCTGTGTTACAGTTTAGGCTCAGAGGCTGTAAAATAAATCTTATAGTTAATAACTATTATCATTATACTTACCAGGTCCCCGCAGTGCGCGTCCTGCAGTCCTGCTGTCCCGGTTTCTTCTACTTCTGGGGCCACTCATTAAGTTCCGGGGATATTCACTGCACTGCTGAGAACTCGGCAGTTTTCGGCTGTGTTCGCGGTGGTATCAGGGTTCACCCAACTCCATACCTCAGCTATGAACTCGATTGAACTCTGACTGTCACTGTCAGTCTCAGCCTGCTTGTCGATCTGAATAGACACTTGTCTGTTCAGAGTGATGAAGCAGAGCTTACATTGCTCTGCCTGTGGACAACGTCGGAGTGAGGGTTTTTTATTTTAATAAAGATGGAGTCTCTAAATGTGCTTTCGGTTTACTTCAAATAAAATAAATTTCTCTGTGTTATTTTTTTTTTACTGTTTACTAGAAATTCATGGTGGCCATGTTTAACTTGGTGTGACGCCATGAATTTTGAGCTTAGTACCAGCTGAAAATACAAAGCTAGTATTAACCCCTTATTACCCAGCATGCCACCTGCCACCAGGGTACTTGGAAGAGTCGGGTAAAGTGCCTGGAAATGGCACCCATGATGAATGCGCCATTTTCAGGGGCAGCTGCGGGCTGCGGTTTACAACGTGTGGGGCCCAGAACACTTGGGCCTTACCACGATGAGAATACCAGCCCCCAGCTGTCTGGTTTTAACTTGCTGGGGATCAAAATATGGTGAGAGCCCACACATTTTTTTAAATGATTTATTTAAACAATTAAAAAAAATTGAGCATCCATTTATTTTGCTTGCCAGTTAAAGTAAAGTCATGCAGCTGGGGGTGGAGCCGATAGCTGTCCACTTTTTCTGCGCTGAGAATCAAAAATATTGCGGAGTGCTACATCATTTTTTAAAATTATTTATCTATTTTTACACTACTATATGTGTGACAGACCCAACAGCCAATCACAGACACTGTGACAGAGAATGGGTGTCTGTGATTGGCTGTTGGAGTAACCTGAAATATGGCCATACATTCTAGATGCTAGAATTGACAAGGGGTGTGTGTGCCCAATACGTGGCCATTCCTTTCCATCAGATGCCTGAATAAGGACTATTGAATACACACCAGAGAGGAGTGCTGCAGTGAAATTCTTTGGATCGTATGTATTGAAAGGCTGCGAAGGAAGCCGAACTGTCCTGAACCTGGAAGGCATTGCTGCTCAAAAGGTTTCTCTATCTATCTATCTATCTATCTATCTATCTATCTATCTATCTATCTATCTATCTATCTATCTATCTATCTTTCAATACACTTGTACCAACATGTATCTAATGCATGTATAGTGACTTGTAAATGTTTGGGCACCCTGGTGAAAATTACTGTTATCGTGAACAGTTAAGCAAGTTGTAGAGGAAATGATCTCTAATATGCATAAAGTTAAGAATGACACCTTTCCTTTGTATTTTAGGCAAAAAAATGTTCATCTTGTATTTTAAAATGAACAAAAATGGAAAATGGGCCAATTAAATAGTTTGGGCTCCCTGCATGGTTAGTACCTAAAGCAAGAAAAATGAGCCGGTATGAATGCAAACCATAAGGGCCACTTTACACACACAGATATCTGTGACCAACTTCTGAACAGATCTCTGGTTGCAGTGGAATCATGGACACATTGCTCCATTTTGTGGCTGTGTACAACATGGAGCAATGTGTCCATGATTTCACTGCAACCAGAGATCTGTTCAGAAGTTGGTCACAGAGGTTGGTGTGTGTAAAGTGACCCTAAGAGCATATTCACATCCACCATCAAACAGACAAAACCTAAGATGAAAATTATATAAACAAATATTCTGCTCTAAATGAACAAATAAAAATCAAGTGCATTTAAAGAGGACATGTCATCCCCCCTGGTTCTTTCCAAACTGAAAGCACCACATGTCTGCTGCATTCAGGGAAGGGGTCTCCCATAGTGATGGGCGAATCCTAAATTACTCGGACTCGCTTGACTCTACCGAGTCCGAGCCCGGGACTCGCTACTCGTTGCGAGTCTAGCGAGTCCAATGTTAATGAATGGGGAAGCGAATAATAGCGAGTAATGTGTGATTTAAAAATCGCAGATGTGTGTCGGAAAGCGCTCGCATTGCCGTGTCGGAAGCCCCACTGGCAACTGTATTTTGCTTTTGTCTCCGAGGCCAAAGTCGCATGTGTTGGAGGCGAGGCAAGCGACTTTCTGCAGCAAACCCCATGCTTTGTGCAAACAGGAAATAAGCCGACTCGAGCTTCCTGGCTGGACGCGCAGAAAGTCACAGCGAGGAAGCATGGCTCCTGTCGACACCCTGCAATTAATTGCTCTGGTGGAGGCTCGGCCCCTGCTTTGGCTGCCCACTGACCCTGCATATGGGGATAATGTCCAGCGGACTACGGCCTGGAGGGAGATCGCACAGGGCGTTTTCCCAACGTTTCATCGTTGTGGCCATGATGTGCAGAGCAATATGGGTGAGTTAAATGTGTTCACACGTTATATTGCATTTACCGTATATAGTCGTGTATAAGCCGATCCGTGTATAAGCCGACCCCCCTACTTTAGCCCCAAAAAAGTGGGAAACCATATTGACCGCCATTCTTGTATACAGCGGCTATCACTGTTAGACATCCCCCCCAGCAGAGTATACAGCTCCACCTGCAGAGTATACAGGCCCCCCCAGTGTGTATATATGCCACCGATATTAGGGTATACAGCCCCCCCGTGGGTACACAGGTCCCCCAGCACTGGGTATACATGGCCCCCAGTGGTTATACAGGGCCCTCATAGTAGGGTCTACAGCCCCCCCGTGGGTATACAAGACCCCAGCAGTTTGTATACAGGGCCCCCGTGGGCATACAGGGCCCCCATAGTAGGGTATACAGGGCCCTCAATGTGTTATAATGCGCCGTCGCATGGTTGCCTATATTTGGATGGGTTCACAATAGTACACTTAGTTTAAGGGCTGTTCCTCCTGGCTCTGAAGGCCAGGGGGTTGGGTGTATATAAATACCACTAATGAGCGGAGTCTGGTGCCCGCACTATTACATTCTCTATGCGTTGACATGTGCCCTGCCCCATTTGTGATTGTGGCCACGTGAGCTCAATGTCCGTAATGCTGTTGATGATGTTCCACACTGTCGTTTCCATGTGCCTTGTATACACATTTCACACACAACATGATTAAAATGTTATTGTTGATTTGTACACATACTTTTAGTGTTTCAAATGTTAAAGAGGTCTAAACCCGGTTTGAAATCATTTCACAGTTGACCACATTATGAAGCGCTGGAGGAGCTGCCGCGACCAATTTAAGCGGCAACACCGGAGGATCATGGAGGGGGGCCCGGAAGCTGGTCACGGGATAATATATTGCCACTATGAACGGCTGTCATTTCTGGAACCGGTGGCCCGTATGCCAAGGTATGTGTCTGCCGCACTGTTGTTTACTATTATTGTTATTATTATTTTTTAATATAGCGCCATTAGGTTCCATGGCACTTTACATGAGGATAAGGGTTAACGACAAAAAACAGTCCATGAAGACAATCAGGTCATACAGGTACAAGAGGAGAGGACCCTGTCCACGAGGGCACACAATGTACGTATGAAGCTCTATAATGAGTGTGCTGGTTTACATACCCACACAGGGGTTTGTTTCTGCCATGGTGCAACACAATTCTATTACCTTTGGCAATGATCCAGGACATACACATTTATAGTCACATTGTGACGTTTGGAAAAATAAGCAATGTTCTGCAGGGTGGTCAGACACAATGTTCTGTGACCTCACAATTAGCTATTATTGTTGGCATGTTTGTGGAACAAAGCCATGTTCTTCCCTCCAATGGCCTCTAAGGTGTGTGGCCCTGTCTGGTTTGCCTGTCATAAGCCTCAGTTGTATCAGTTCCTAATGGCCTCGACTTGCATAAGGGCCACATACATCCCTACACATTTAGTTGTGGGTGTTTTTTTCGGCAAAATAACGTTGCAAGGATATACCCCTTTTGCACTAAACTGTTTGTACACCATCCCAGATTGCTGACACATTCACACACATTTCAGAACATACCCTGTATCACTACAAATATGTGTGGTTCAGTTTTCCCATGGGTTTATTTGGGGCTGCAAGTTGATGGTGTAGATATTAGGGCCCACATGTGAATTTTACTTTTTTTGTCGTTAACTCATGGCCACATTACGAATCCTCCGGAAAACATAGCGTATTAATGCTGTATTAAATCAAACTAAAGAGGGCCATATTTTAAGTGCAACAGCCTTTTATGTCCAAGGTGCTTTAGGAAAGCCGAGGTTTGTCCTTGCTGTTCCCGTTTTTTTGTTCGGCCCCGTTGGAATAACTAAAACTGTCCATCTGTGCATACCACCTTGTTTGGCACCAACGATGTGTGACCTGCTGCTCAAAGACAACCCCATACTCTATGTCCATTACAGTCGTTTCAAATCCCAAGCCATCTGTTTGTTGTGTTTTATTTACCAAGACATTCCTGATTAGCATACATGGCAGCAACAAGGAGTGTAGGCCACTAACGCCAAATGCTCATGTGTCACGTGTCACCTATGCTGCAGGACTCCATTTCCTGTCTTGCTCACCTGCCCTATAGATCTGGGTTATGTGCATTGAGACCAAGGCCGTCCACACTGTGTGTTTTTGTGTCCATCTGATGGCAAAGAACCCTGAATAATGTGTTTGCCTGACAGTGTCAGGCTATAGCTTTGTCCACATAAAGTTTCCACAAAAAGTCAAAACAATAGTTGTGGCCACTAATATGTCTTCAAGTGACTACATAGCTGTCCTGCCTAAGTCAGGGCACAGTGTAATAGTGCAGACTAATTTTAACATTTGTAATGTAATGGCAAAAAATCGTGGAGCAACAGTACCCACACATACAATATAGTTTGAGGCATGAGCCAAAAATGTCATTAATTTATTTGCTGCAATTCCATCTTAAGGGCAACAATGAAAAGACACAGAATACACAGATACACTGAGTCAAAAAAGCGTGCACATGTTATGTTTGGCCTATGGTTTTGTTTCCAAAGGCAACCCATTCACCAAATGTTTTTTATATTTACCCACAGAGCTGCTCACTTTCGGAGGCGGCGTTGGAACCCGCCACCACAGCTGCCTGAGGAGGGGAGGGAGGCCCCTCAACCCCCACCAGATGAGGAGGAGGGAGTAGCACCACCACCACCACCACCGCCGCCACCACCACCACCACCGCCACCACCACCACCACCACCACCACCACCGCCGCCACCACCACCACCACCTTTGGGGCCGCAGATACAAGAAGAGGAGGATGAAGGGCCACACCAGCGCCCTCCAGTGCCGACTGCCAGCAGCAGTGTGGGGAGTCACTGGAACCCCAGCAGCCCTGCTCTGATCCCGGGGGCACCACAAGACCGCAGAGGACAGTGTAGTGCTGACTTTGCCCGCAGTCTCATACCGTTCTTGGATGACATTCCATTCGAGAGACGACTGCGGGCATGGTCAGCAATACACATTGTCCTCGATGCGTGTAGGCCCCCAAACCATCCTGGTCAGGTGTTTGATTTTTTGGAGGAGTGGCGGCTCAGCAGATCAAACATCCTGGACAGGGCCACACCCCGGGACAGGTATGTTGCGACCCAGAGGTGGTGTCCAAGAATCAGGGCCTACCAAGCCAAGGCCAACCGGCCCAGATGCCCCAGCCTACAGGCTTCCAACCACTGGGTGAGGTACTGCATGGGGCCCTGGACCTACTCAACGACCAGGGTGATGGTGCCACGTTACAGCCAAGGCCGGAGGATGCGGCAACCTACCACCAGCTGTAGACCCCTTTTTTTTTTTTGTTTATTTTTTGTTCCTGTGCATTGCACAATTTCTTTGTTATGTTATTATTTTTTTTTACAAAGTTTAAACCCAAAAAAAAAAAAAAAAAAAAAAAAAAAAAAATTCTGACATCTTTGCCATTATGGCTAAATAATACCCAGTTGACAAAAACTGCTTTGTGTCTGTCTTTTTTCAGGGAATGGATGTGTAGGTTTTTTTTGTGGGTGGGCTTCAAGTCATCATCATTAGCAAGTACTTTACGGCCCGCATGGCGCATGAAGGCACCTTGGTTATTATGTGGAAAATCATGACTGCACATACAAATGTTGCTGACAAATAAATAGTGCCTGTGTTTGTGGGGGGGTTACTTAATGACTCGGTATGGCAACAACACTGGGAACACAGATGCGATAGGCTGGGACGTCTACTTGCAACAGAGCGCGTCTACGCGTTATCTCCGTAGCGTACAGTGGGACCCTTCGCCATGCTCCAGCAGGATCTTAGTACAAGCCACGTTTTCGATGCAGGCATAGGCCTGTTGCCACAAAAAATTAGCCCAAGGGGCGAGATCAACTCTATTTGGAAGTTGAGGAGGGCGCGTGGCCCATACTATTTGCTTGTCCTGAGAGCATAGTACAAGCAACGTATTCGATGCAGGTATAGGCTTGTAGCCTCAAAAAATTAGCCCAAGGGGCGAGATCAACTCTATTTGGAAGTTGAGGAGGGCGCGTGGCCCATACTATTTGCTTGTCCTGAGAGCATAGTACAAACAACGTATTCGATGCCGGTATAGGCTTGTAGCCTCAAAAAATTAGCCCAAGGGGCGAGATCAACTCTATTTGGAAGTTGAGGAGGGCGCGTGGCCCATACTATTTGCTTGTCCTGAGAGCATAGTACAAGCAACGTATTCGATGCAGGTATAGGCTTGTAGCCTCAAAAAATTAGCCCAAGGGGCGAGATCAACTCTATTTGGAAGTTGAGGAGGGGCGCGTGGCCCATACTATTTGCTTGTCCTGAGAGCATAGTACAAGCAACGTATTCGATGCAGGTATAGGCTTGTAGCCTCAAAAAATTAGCCCAAGGGCGAGATCAACTCTATTTGGAAGTTGAGGAGGGCGCGTGGCCCATACTATTTGCTTGTCCTGAGAGCATAGTACAAGCAACGTATTCTATGCAGGTATAGGCTTGTTGCCTCAAAAAATTAGCCCAAGGGGCGAGATCAACTCTATTTGGAAGTTGAGGAGGGGCGTGGCCCATACTATTTGCTTGTCCTGAGAGCATAGTACAAGCAACGTATTCGATGCAGGTATAGGCTTGTAGCCTCAAAAAATTAGCCCAAGGGGCGAGATCAACTCTATTTGGAAGTTGAGGAGGGCGCGTGGCCCATACTATTTGCTTGTCCTGAGAGCATAGTACAAGCAACGTATTCGATGCAGGTATAGGCTTGTTGCCTCAAAAAATTAGCCCAAGGGGCGAGATCAACTCTATTTGGAAGTTGAGGAGGGCGCGTGGCCCATACTATTTGCTTGTCCTGAGAGCATAGTACAAGCAACGTATTTGACGCAGGTATAGGCTTGTAGCCTCAAAAAATTAGCCCAAGGGGCGAGATCAACTCTATTTGGAAGTTGAGGAGGGCGCGTGGCCCATACTATTTGCTTGTCCTGAGAGCATAGTACAAGCAACGTATTCGATGCAGGTATAGGCTTGTAGCCTCAAAAAATTAGCCCAAGGGGCGAGATCAACTCTATTTGGAAGTTGAGGAGGGCGCGTGGCCCATACTAATTGCTTGTCCTGAGAGCATAGTACAAGCAACGTATTCGATGCAGGTATAGGCTTGTTGCCTCAAAAAATTAGCCCAAGGGGCGAGATCAACTCTATTTGGAAGTTGAGGAGGGCGCGTGGCCCATACTATTTGCTTGTCCTGAGAGCATAGTACAAGCAACGTATTCGATGCAGGTATAGGCTTGTAGCCTCAAAAAATTAGCCCAAGGGCGAGATCAACTCTATTTGGAAGTTGAGGAGGGCGCGTGGCCCATACTAATTGCTTGTCCTGAGAGCATAGTACAAGCAACGTATTCGATGCAGGTATAGGCTTGTTGCCTCAAAAAATTAGCCCAAGGGGCGAGATCAACTCTATTTGGAAGTTGAGGAGGGCGCGTGGCCCATACTATTTGCTTGTCCTGAGAGCATAGTACAAGCAACGTATTCAATGCAGGTATAGGCTTGTTGCCTCAAAAAATTAGCCCAAGGGGCGGGATCAACATTTTTAAAATTTATGCAAGGCACTTGAGCCAAACTATATGTTTTATTTCAGTTTGAGAAATGCCCACAATGCAGGCATAGGCTTGTTGCCTTAAAAAATTCAGCCAAGAGACTGTTTTGGATTGTCTGACATAATTCAACGGTCAAAAAACATCAGAAGTGCATGCATTATTAAAGTAACATTACTGACACTGATTGTGTAGTTTTGTTGTCATGCAGCAAGTGTAGCAGGAACATTATTTATCCAATCTTCTTAGCAGAGGGACATTGTTTATCCTTTGTGTCAGAAGAGGACATAATGTTTAAACCGCACTGAGCCAAACGTAACAAATTTGAAAATGTCCCTCTAGGTTTGGGTACTGTCGTCTGAAGGGGTTAAGAACTTTGATGATATCCAGTCCTTGTTAAACTTAATGAGAGTGAGTCTGTCGGCATTTTCTGTAGTCAGCCGTGACCTTCTATCAGTGACAATTCCCCCAGCGGCACTAAAAACACGCTCTTATGTCACACTAGCAGCTGGGCAGGCCAGCAACTCCAAGGCATACAAAGACAGCTCAGTCCAAGCGTGAAGCTTGGAAACCCAGTAATTAAAGGGTACAGAGGGGTCGGTTAAGAAGCTGGTAGTGTCACACACATACTCGTTCAACATGTTTGACAATGTTTGTCTCCTAGACAAGGGGACCGTAGGCACAATCCGTTGCAGATTGGTAGGTCTGTTGAACATCGCCCAGTTGGTGGACATCTTACCACCACCTCTTCTTGACAATGTGGCAGTTTGTGTTCGAACCAAAGGCTGCTGTGTCAAAGAGCTGCTTGTTCGTGGTATAGCGGAGTCAGATGGTGAAATTGACATTAAATTGTCAACCACCACACTTTTGAAATAATCCATCGGCTTGGTGACTGCAACAGCAGCAATGGAAACTTGTCTTTGTAGCGTGGGTCAAGGAATGTTGACAACCAGTAGAGGTCGCTGTCATAGATGTTAATGACGCGTGGATCCTGGGACAGACATTGAGACATGAAGTCAGACATGTGTGCTAGGCTACAAAGACTCATGTCTTCTGTGTCACCAGACTGATGAACAATAGGCATCATGGTCTCAAAATCGGTCTCCGCCTCCTGCTCTTCAGCCCACCCATGCTGTACCGACATAAAACTGGGGTTGGGAGTTCCATCAGGGTGCACCTCAGTACCATGGAGAAATAAATCGTCTTCATCTTCCTCATCACTGTTTTGTTCTGCAGCCAATGTTGCCGGCTTAAATTGGCTTTGCTGGCTCTGATCCTGGATGTTAAAATGTGGATCCATAGCCCTCTGCTGTGCCCTCAATGATTCTGTTTTAAGATTCAGGAGAGAATCTTTAAGCAAACACAGCATGGGGATGGTGAGACTAATAATGGACTCATCACCGCTGACCAGTTTTGTGCAGTAATCGAAGTTCTCTAGAACCTCGCAAAGGTCAGCGATCCAGACCCACTCCATCGTACCAATGTGTCTTGTATTACTTCCTGGGTGACGGGCATGTTGCAGCTGATATTCCGCTATAGCCCTCTGCTGCTCATTGAACCTAGCCAACATATGGAATGTAGAATTCCATCGTGTGGGCATGTCGCAAATTAATCTGTGTTTGGGCAAATTAAATTGCTGTTGAAGGGCAGATAGACTTGCAAGTGCCGTTGATGAATGTCGGAAATGTCCGCAATTTCTACGCACCTTCTCTAGTAGATCAGTTAACTCTGGGTAATTTTTCAAGAATTTCTGAACTACAAGATTCAGTACGTGAGCCATGCAAGGCACGTGTTGAAGTTTACCGAGCTTTATTGCTGCAACAAGGTTTCGTCCGTTATCACTGACAACAAGACCTGCTTGTAGTTGCAGTGGGGCCAGCCACTCATCTGTCTGTTGTTTAACACCTTTCCACAGCTCGTTTGCAGTGTGAGGTGTGTCACCTAGACAGATGAGCTTAAGAAGAGCCTGTTGTCGCCTGGCTGATGCAGTACTGCAAGCTCCCAACTTTGACGTGATGTGGCGGACAAATCAGCAGTGGTCAAGGAAGTTGAAGACGCACATTGTGTTGTTGAAGTATATGAGGACGCGGACGCCCGGAATGATGCTGTGCCCGCTATTCGTGGAGTTGGTAGGATCGCAGATATTCCACTATTACACTTTGGGACACTCTCGACAAGGTTGATCCAGTGAGCTGTCAGGATATGTATCTGCCCTGTCCACAAGTACTTGTCCAGGTATCAGTTGTTCAGGTGAACTTTTTCCGCTCACAGCATTTGTCAGTGCACGCTTCAAGTTGTTAACCACGTGCAGATGTAGCGCGGGTATGGCAGTACGTGAAAAAAAATTGCGACTGGGGACAGTGTATCGTGGTGCTGCCACAGCCAACAACTCCCTAAAAGCCTCAGTATCAACAAGCCTAAATGGCAGCATTTCTACAGCTAACAGCTTAGAAATTTGCGCTGTCATTTGTCGAGAAAAAGGGTGTGTGGATGGGTGCTTCCGCTGCCTCTCATACAGCTGTGGAACAGACAACTGGACAATTGGCGCAGACTCACAAGTCACTTGACTACTGTCATATCTCTGGTCTAACGCAGCTTGTGGTGAGATCGTATGAGTAGGAGCTGCTGCATGAACAGTAGATGGTGAAGGACGATTCTGAAGTGGCATAACGGTGTTGAGGTCAGAAGGCCCTGATGTCGAACCCTGATGGGCCAACCACTGACTAGGGTGCTTAAGAGTCATGTGTTTTCGCATACTGCTGGTGCTCAAGTTTACTTTGCCCTGGCCTCTGCTCAGCCTGGCATAGCAGATGTTACATATAACCACATTTGGTACTGATGGGCTATCTTTGAAAAATTTCCAGACAATGGATGTTCGTCCTTTAGGTTGTGGTGTAGGAACTGAAGGATGAGTCTGGCCAACACAAACTGTAGACACATTTTGGCCAACTGTTCTTAAAGTTGGGCAACAGTTGGTACAGTTTGTGCAACAGTTGACACAATTTGGGCTACTGTTGTCACAGCTTGGATTCGGGATAAAGGAGTAAGCCTGGGTGCTTTAGGCGGTGGTACATAACCACTTTCCTCCTCCTGGCTGCTCTGTTGGCTCTGCATGTCAAGTGTCCAGGTTGGATCAGTGGTCTCATCATCCACCCCTCCTCCTCAAAGTCATCTGGATAACGTGACTGGTCAGGCTGGCCAGATGAGATGTGTGTCTCATCATCATCATCATCCTCCACCTCCTGAGACGGTCTATGGCTTTGTTGAAAGGGACGTTCTTCATGACGAGGTGAATCCAAACTTTGTCCATAGATGGAATGTACGTCTGGTTCAAGTATCTGTTCAGGCAGTGACAAAGAAAGGTCCGGTTGTCTGAATGGCTGATAAGAACCAAATAAATCTTCCGAATGCCCAAGTTCGCGGTCTAAATTTTCCTCCGTCTGGCGATGGCTTGAGGAAATAGGAAGATTTTGTGGATTAGATGACCCCGCGTTGTCAGTAGCGGCACTTAAATATGGTGTCAAGGATGATTGTGTGCTGCCAGAAACCCGTGGTTGAGGTCTTGTCAGCCATCCAAGATGTTATTTGGTCTTGATCTTCCGGCCTCAAGACACGTTTCGGTTTGAGTACTGGGAAATTTAGACAGCAGGAAGGTGGATCGATCAATCCTTGTCTGTCTACTTCTACAGTGCCTTGTTGTTCACGACTGCTAGGCCCCGACCTCGTCCCTGTCCCTTTGCAGACTGGTTTTTGGGAATTTGGTGTTTTTGGGACATTGTTGACAAATGCACAGCCACCGAGATGGAGTTTGGTGTTGCTGCAGGCGTCACTTACTGGCGGGTTAAGTGTGTGCTAACACTTGACAGTGAAGCACCACACTATTCCCTGAAAAAATTAGAAAGTGCGCACAGCCACCGAGATGGAGTTTGGTGTTGCTGTAGGCGTCACTTACTGGCGGGTTAAGTGTGTGCTAACACTTGGCAGTGAAGCACTACACTATTCCCTGAAAAAATTAGAAAGTGCGCACAGCCACCGAGATGGAGTTTGGTGTTGCTGCAGGCGTCACTTACTGGCGGGTTAAGTGTGTGCTAACACTTGGCAGTGAAGCACTACACTATTCCCTGAAAAAATGAGAAAGTGCGCACAGCCACCGAGATGGAGTTTGGTGTTGCTGCAGGCGTCACTTACTGGCGGGTTAAGTGTGTGCTAACACTTGGCAGTGAAGCACTACACTATTCCCTGAAAAAATTAGAAAGTGCGCACAGCCACCGAGATGGAGTTTGGTGTTGCTGCAGGCGTCACTTACTGGCGGGTTAAGTGTGTGCTAACACTTGACAGTGAAGCACCACACTATTCCCTGAAAAAATTAGAAAGTGCGCACAGCCACCGAGATGGAGTTTGGTGTTGTGTAGGGTCACTTACTGGCAGGTTTAAGTGTGGCTAACACTTGGCAGTGAAGCACTACACTTCCTGAAAAATGAGAAAGTGCGGCACAGCCCGAGATGGAGTTTGGTGTTGCTGCAGGGTCACTACTGGCGGGCTTAAGTGATGTGCTAACACATTGCCAGTGAAAGCACACCATTCCCCGAAAAATTGAAATGTGCGCACAGCCACGATGATGGAGTTTGGTGTTGCTGCAGGCGTCACTTACTGGCGGGTTAAGTGTGTGCTAAAATTGACAGTGAAGCACCTACACTATTCCCTGAAAAATTAGAAAGTGCGCACAGCCACCGAGATGGAGTTTGGTGTTGCTGCAGCGCACTTACTGGCGGGTTAAGTGTGTGCTAACACTTGACAGTGAAGCACCACACTATTCCCGTGACAAAATTAGGGAAAGTGCGCACAGCCACCGTGTGGAGTCTTGGTGTTGCTGTAGCGTATTACTGGCGGGTTAAGTGTGTGTAACACTTGGCGAAGCACTCATATTCCCTAAATTGAAATCGCACAGCCCCGAGATGGATTTGGGTTGCTGCAGGCGTCACTTCTGCGGGTTAATTGCGAACACTTCAGTGAGCACCCACATTCCTGAAAAATTAGAAATGCCACAGCCACCGAGTGGAGTTTGGTGTTGCGAGCGTCATTACTGGGGGTTATGTTGCTAACCTTGGAGTGAAGCATACACTTCCCGAAAAAATTAGAAAGTGCGCACAGCACGGATGGGTTTGGTGTTGTGAGGGTCACTTACTGGGGTTAAGTGTGGCTAACTGGCAGTGAAGACTACACTATTGCCGAAAATTAGAAAGTGGCACAGCACGAGATGGAGTTGTGTTGTGCAGGTCCTTCTGGGGTTAAGGGTCTAACACTTGGCGTGAAGCACTACACTATCCGAAAAAATAGAAAGTGCCAGCCCGAAGGAGTTTGGTGTTGCGCAGGGTCACTATGGGGTAAGTGGTGTAACACTGACAGTAAGCACCACATATTCCTGAAAGAATTGAAGTGCGCACAGCCACGAGTGGAGTTTGGTGTTGCTGTGCGCTTACTGGGGTTAAGTGTGTGTAAACTTGGCAGACATACACTTTCCCTGAAAAATTAGAAGTGACAGCCACCGAGATGGGTTGTGTTGCTGCAGGCTCACTTTGGCGGTTAATGTGTGCTAAACTTGCAGTGAACACTCCATCCTGAAAAGAAAAGTGCGACACCACGAGATGGGTTTGGGTTGCTGCGGCGTCCTTCTGGCGGGTTAGTGTGTAACACTTGGCAGTGAAGCCTCTATTCCCTGAAAAATTAGAAAGTCGCACAGCCCGAGATGAGTTTGGTGTTCGCAGGCGCACTACTGGCGGGTTAATGTGGCACACTTAATGAGCACCACCTGAAATTAAAGTGCGCCAGCCGAGTGGATTGGTTTGCGGCGTCACTTTGGGTTAATTTGTAACATGCAGTAGCACTACACTTCTGAAAAATTAGAAGTGCGCACAGCCACCAGATGGAGTTTGGTGTTGCTGCAGGCGTCACTTACTGGCGGGTTAAGTGTGTGCAACACTTGGCAGTGAAGCACTACACTATTCCCTGAAAAAATTAGAAAGTGCGCACAGCCACCGAGATGGAGTTTGGTGTTGCTGCAGGCGTCACTTACTGGCGGGTTAAGTGTGTGCTAACACTTGGCAGTGAAGCACTACACTATTCCCTGAAAAAATTAGAAAGTGCGCACAGCCACCGAGATGGAGTTTGGTGTTGCTGCAGGCGTCACTTACTGGCGGGTTAAGTGTGTGCTAACACTTGGCAGTGAAGCACTACACTATTCCCTGAAAAAATTAGAAAGTGCGCACAGCCACCGAGATGGAGTTTGGTGTTGCTGCAGGCGTCACTTACTGGCGGGTTAAGTGTGTGCTAACACTTGGCAGTGAAGCACTACACTATTCCCTGAAAAAATTAGAAAGTGCGCACAGCCACCGAGATGGAGTTTGGTGTTGCTGCAGGCGTCACTTACTGGCGGGTTAAGTGTGTGCTAACACTTGGCAGTGAAGCACTACACTATTCCCTGAAAAAATTAGAAAGTGCGCACAGCCACCGAGATGGAGTTTGGTGTTGCTGCAGGCGTCACTTACTGGCGGGTTAAGTGTGTGCTTAACACTTGGCAGTGAAGCAGCACACTATTCCCTGAAAAAATTATAAAGTGCGCACAAATCACGCAGAGGAGTAGGTGGCGTAGGCTACTTATGCGCTGGGTTAGAACGCTGTTGCAAGACAATAGGAAGGGGGTTTTGCACCAAACTATTCTGAAAAAATGAAAATGCCCCACAAGCCATCCCAGATAGAGTGTTGGTGGTAAGCTATGAGGCGTCCTTTCTGAGCTGTAAAGTGTGTGCTACCCACTTCCAGTGAACATTACACTCAGTATCCCTGTTATGCTAAGCTGCGCACAAGACGGTTGGGTTATTAGGTCTTGGCAGTTCCCTACACTCACTGGCAATTAATGTGTGCTCACGAATAACACTCACACCCGTTCAGCTAAAGAATTAAAAAAGTGCTCAAAAGGCGGTGGAGGTTTGGGTTCTGCAGCACTTCTGGCTGTAATGTGTGCTAACACGTGGACAGAAGCCAACTATTTGAAAAAAAGAAAGGTTGGCACAGCAACGATGAATGTGGCTTTAGGTTGTCTGCTAAGCTAGGGCCTTCTCGGAAGTTTGTGGTAACACTTCATGAAGATCTACCGAGTCCCTGAAAAAATTAGAAAGTCGCACAGACCGACTGGATTTGGTGGTTGCTGCTCGGCGTCACTTACAGGGGGTTAAGCGGTGTTGCTAACATTTGGGAGTTTAAGCACTAACCCATTCCCTGAAAAAAATTAGAAAGTGCCACAGCCACCGAGATGGTTTGGTGTTGCTGCAGGCGTCACTTAAATGGCGGGTTAAGTGTGTGCTAACACTTGACAGTGAAGCACCACACTATTCCCTGAAAAAATTAGAAAGTGCGCACAGCCACCGAGATGGAGTTTGGGTGTTGCGTAGGCGTCACTTACTGGGGGGTTAAGTGTGTGCTAACACTTGGGAGTGAAGCACTACACTATTCCCTGAAAAAATTAGAAAGTGCGCACAAACCACCGAGATGGAGTTTGGTGTTGCTGCAGGCGTCACTTACTGGGGTTAATGTGTGGGTAACACTTGGGAGTGAAGCACTACACTATTCCCTGAAAAAATTTGAAAGTGCGCACAAGCCACCGAGATGGAGTTTGGGGTTGCCCGCAGGCTCACTTACTGGCGGGTTTAAGTGTGTGTTAACACTTGGCAGTGAAGCAGCACACTATTCCCTGAAAAAAATTATTAAGTGCGCACAATTAGTCGCAGAAGTAGGTGGCGATACGTGCTATTTGCAGCTAGGAGAGCAGCAACGCACTGTTCTGCCACAGACAAAATAACGCTGAAGGGGTTTTTAGGACCCAAAATCTATCAGCTGGCAAAAAATTGTAAATAGTACCTCAGCTAAGCCTCTCACTTCAGCTATTAGAACAACTGCGTGAGTAAGCGAAGCTATGAGGTCGCTCCTGTGAACACTGTAAAGGCTGCAGCTCCCTGCTTCCCTGCCTGCCTACAGTGTCACAGTACACAGTACTCCTCTGTCCTCCTGCTAGCTCTCACAAGAGCTGTTTGGGGTTAATATAAGAATCTTGAAGTTCCCTACACTCACTGACAATCCCTATGATCTGCTCCAGAATCTACCTCACCCTGTTCTAGCTCAGATCTTCAGAGAAATGTGCTCAAAATGGCGGGTGGCAAAGGCTTTATATACAGCCTTGCCTGTCATCGATGACATAGCCATCACGATGGACAGAAGCCAATCATAGTAATGCCACAAGGAAGAGGGCTGTGGCATTACTGAATAAGATTGGCTAACATGCTTGGCCATCTTCACAAGTTTGTCTGACCTAACACGCTAGGCTGTCTCGGAAGATTTGTCGGAACATAACAGATTCTGTATTCGCGAGTCCCGAATACAGAATACAGGACTCGGATTCGTAGACTCCTAGGATTCGCTAGGAGTCGCTACGACTCGCTCGGAATCGCTACTTACAGCGGGTTCCGTGAAGCGGTGCCATTCTCTAAACGATTTGGGGGAGATTCAAGCTACATAGCGATGTGATATAGCGAGTCTCGCTAGTAAAACTAGGATTCCCATTTACTTGCATTGGACTCGCTACTTTGCGAGTCCTCGCTGGGAAAACTCGCCGAGTAGCGAGTCCTGCGAGTCCCTTACTACTCGCCGAGTAACGAGTCCTAGCGAGTAGATTCGCCCATCACTAGTCTCCCATGTTTCTACCACCTCTGTAAGATGTAAAAAAAACTTTAGAAAGTGTGGAGATAACGAGCATAGAGGGACTTAATGAGTGTGGAGTCATTGCTGTTCCCGGGTGTCCTCCCTGCCTCCTTCCTCTGTGTGCCGCCTCCTGCCCTCTGTTCCGCCTGCTGGATCTGTGTGTCTCCCATCCTTGCCCGCTCATGGGCCCCAGCATCTGAAGTCACGCAGGCGAGGAGCAAGCAATGGTTGGAGAGGGTACTTGTGGCTAAAACTCCTCCTGCCCATGACATCAGCACCGGAGCCCACCCGCTGTATGCATACAGCATAATTTGGAGCAGGGTGGACTTCAGCGCTGACGTCACGGCTAGGCGGCATTTCAGCCGCTGGGGCCCTGCTCTAAACCATTGCTCGCTCTGCGCTTGCGTGACGTCAGATGCTGAGGCGCATGAGCGGGTGAGGAGGGGAGACACACAGAGCCAGGAGGGGTAACAGAGAGGGCAGAAGGTGGCACAGAGAAGAAGGAGGCGGGGAGGACACCCGGGAACAGCGATAAACGCCATACTCATTAAGTCCCTCCAGACTCGTTATCTTCACACTTTCTAAAGTGTTTTTTACAGCTTACTGGGGGGGTGTAGAAATAAAGGAGACCCCTTCCCTGAATGCAGCAGACACGCTGCATTCAGTGGTGCTTTCAGTTTGGAAAAGCACCAGGTGGTGACAGGTCCTCTTTAAATGAAATAGGGTACTTAGTAAACACTATTTTTGATGAAAAAAGTATACTGCCATCCCACCGTTGGCAAGGTTACCCATGACGATATAGTACCTTACCACTCTCTAATATTAGAAGCTTACCATATGTCAAAACAGACCTTAATATGAATAAGGATGCAGAGTGCCTTGCTCAATTTTATTGCTTTGCTTTAGTCTTTTGTATTTAATACTGATAGGGTGGGCCCCCGTGGGCAGCATCTTCATTTTGCCAGACATTCCATATATAATGCTTCCCATGCTGTGTGTCCATTAATGGTACCCAGGTACTCTCCATGCTTATTCATATAGGAGTATGTTCTCACACATGATAATGTTTTAATATTAGGGAGTGGTTAGGTACTGTCCCGTTATGGGTACACCTTGCCCTGGTGGGATGGCTTTACACTTTCTTGATCAGAAATAGGGTTTACTAAGTACCCTATGTTATGTAAATGCATTTTCTTTTTTATATACATCAGGGTATTTAATCTTGGGTTTTGTGTGGTTGGTATGAAGTGCAACCCCCTTGGCAATTATCACAGCTTGTAAACACTTTATGTAGCAAGCCAATAGTCTATGAATTCTTGTTTGAGGGGATTTCATCCATTCTTCTTGAAAAAGTCTTCCAGTTCTGTAAAATTCTTGAGTCGTCATGCATGCACTGCTCTTTTGAGGTCTACCCACAGATTTTCAATGATGTTCAGATAAGCATTCTGTGATTTCCATTGTAAAACATTTAGCTTGCACCTTCTAAAAAAGGTTATTGTGGATTTTGATGTGTGTTTAGGATCATTATCCATTTCCTATTTTTAATTTCAGCTCTTTTAAAGATGGTGTTGTTTGTATCAAAAGTTTGTAGAAAATTTCATTGAATCCAATCTTCCCGTTACCCTTGAAATGATCCCTGTGCCATTGGCTGCAATAGAATTGCAAAGCATGATTGACCACTCTATTCCTAATGGTTGCCAAGATGATCTTTTCTTGAAATTCTGTGTCATTTTATTTCCACACATACGTACCTTTAATCAGTGTGTGCCAACAGTTTCATTATAACCTCCTCATTCCACAGGACTTGTTTTCAAAATGCATCAGACTTGTTTAGATGTCCGTATGCATACTATTGATGCTGAATTTTATCGTGAGCATGCTGATGACTCTTCTATAAATGCGATATTTGTGCAGGTGTCTCTCAATAGTAGAATAACTCCAGAGTTTGCTAAATCCTCCAGAAGGTCTTTTGCAGTCAAGTGAGGGTTCTGATTTGTCTCTCTAGAAAGCCTACGAGCAGCTCTCACAGAAATTTTGCTTAGTTTTCCAGACCTTATCTTGACCTCCACAGTTCCTGTTAACTGCCATTTCTTAATTACATTTTGTTCTGAAGAAAGGGCAAACTCGGAAACATTTTGCTATCTTCTTATATCCTTTGTGGCCTCCACCGTTTTCATTTGCAGAGTGCTGGGCAGCTGCTTAGAGACTCTCATGGCTGCTGTTTTTTGGCACAATTTTAAAGGAGGCTGGGTTTTCATAATGCTGTGAAATTTGCCTCACCTGACCTTTCCTAACAATCATAGTGAAACAAGTGATAACCCTAACAGGCTAATTATGGCCTGCAACTTTGGTCAAAGTTACCTGAGCACATACATCTCCAATGGTGCCCAAACATTTGCATTGGCTCATGTTCTTTTTATATTTTTTTAAAGGGAAACTGTCACCCCTTTGGGCATTTTAAACTGTGCCCACCAGCTTACACATAATGTAAATGGGGTTCTTATAACTCCTCTATGTGCCCAGACATGCCCTCATACCTGAGATATGAACCTATGATCTGTCCAGCACTGTCTTCTAAAAGGTCCGGGATGCTGCTATATGGTCCAGATGTATAACGTCCTCGCCGCCCCCCTGGCTGGAAAACCGTCTTGTAATTTCAAAATTCCCACCCCTCCTCTGGCCGGCGCTTGAGTGACAGCCGCACTCGCGCCTGCGCAGTATAGCCACTGGAGCAGGTGACCATGCTCCTCCATTGAAAATAGTGCTGAGTGCAGACGTCTCATGAAATTTTGTGACTTAGCACTTCAATATAGGAGCACGGTCACCTGCTTCAGCGGCTCCACTGCGCAGGCGTGAGTGCGGCTGTCACTCAAACACCGGCCAGAGGAAGGGTGGGAATTTTCAAATTGCAGGGCGGGTTTTGAAGCCAGGGGGGCGGCGAAGTTGTTATACATTTTTAACATACAGCATGATGCCTCCTAGACCTTTTAGTTCATATCTCAGGTATGAGGGGGACGTCTGGTCACATAGAGGGGTTACAAGATCCCCATTTACATTATGTGTAAGCTGGTGGGCACAGTGTAAAATGCCAAAGGGGGGTGACAGGTTCCCTTTAAAAATGTAAAAGATTAAATTTTTTGTTTGTCTAAAATACAAAGGGAAATATGTCATCTTTATCTTTATGCCTTGTAGAGATAATTTCATCTTCAACTTGCTTAACTGATCACACTGTCATTTTGACCAGAGGTGCACAAATGTACCCACTGTATAATGAATATTAAGTATATGCCATGAAATTAATTATTTGTCAGAAGAAGAGAATATGGCTTTCCAATGTAGTAGGTGATTTTTTTTTACTTTTCAATGCAATCCAGAACAATACACATGATTTGATCAATGAAACTGTACTTTCAGTAAACGGACTGCAGATAAAAAGAGAGGGAGGAGAGGAAAATAACATTTGAAAGTACAATTGTGACTGCAACCAATGTCGTTAAGGATTAGCACTACCATCTTATATATTACATTATATATGAGTAGATCCAATATAATCAAGCTTCAGACAAAATGCATATATACGCAATAACTATTCTATTGAAACACACAGTTACACATTAAAAATAAAATGTAAAAACTTTGAAATGATATTTATTGTGCAGTTATTTATTTTAATAAAATATTGATTATACATACATTTTGTCGGATGTTTGGTTATATTGGATCAATGCTTATGTGATAAACAGTATAAGGCTTTTTCTGTATTGGAATTTTTTTTGGATTATAGACTTCTGTCATCCTATATATTCTAGCCTATAGAAATGAAATATTTCATGAAAAATCACTATACAAACATTTTTTGAATATATAACTTAATATTATCACTGTACCCAAGAAAACAGTTTTAATCTTCTACAACCTGTAATAAATTAAGTTATAGAAGAAATAGGATGCAAGTCGTAAAAGATGCATGCAAATGGAGCAGCATTTTAGTACTATAGGCAAAAGCTATTTTGTGACTGTGCATCTCCTGGGAAACTTGTGCCCAGGCACTGTGCTATCATATGCTATGATGGCTGAGTGTAAATTGGCTTGTTCCACGCTATGGTTGATCATTTTTTCTTTTGTCTAGGGCTGGGTCACACTTGCATCAGCCCTTACGGCTGACGCAAGCGCTAAAAACTTAGAATCTTCTCCCGAGACGCAGCCTGCAAATCGCACTCCCCGCAGCCCGCTGTGTGCTGGTATCCAGGGAACACAGCAGGTTGCTAGTGGCCACGTTCTCCCGCTACGCAGCCTGTGTTCAGGCTGCGTCTCGGGAAAAGATCTACGTTTTTAGCGCTTGTGTCAGCCGTAAGAGCTGACGCAAGTGTGACCCTAGCCTAAGCCAGTAGTGTCCTAATCTCCAGAGTGTCAATAGTTCAATAAGTATAGAAGTTTTCCAAAGATTTCATCTTCAGTAATGATCGTTTTATGATTACAAAGGTTTGAATGCTCCACCACCCAATTCTCACCTGGATTCCTCTGACACCCGGATCAATGGTAGGCATCCATTCAATCAGTAAAAAGGTAGAAGATCCGGTACTGTCAGAAACGATTATAACTCTTTATTCTAAGTATAAAATCATCACAGATGACCCCCCATAGGGTCATAGTAGTACCTACTGATTAAGGAGTTCGCTCCGAAACGCGTCAGTGTTTTTTTAATGATCGTTTTATGCCAAAACACCAAATACACGTGTAACTTTCTTGCAATGAGTAAGGAGATTTAGTCTGGATCATGTTTGCTTTTTTGCAACTATATACATATATCTGTTTTATATTAAATTTAGATGATTCCTATTTTTGCGATTTGAAAGAATGAAAGAATTAAAGAATTTTAAGGAATTTTACTAAGTTTGAATGTTGGATCTAGTTCTCTTCCCTATGATGATTTGATTCCTGCAAATGGATTTCCCTTAAAAACCCATTCTCTGAGTAGAGGCAAGCTGACTATTCTTTGTTTTTCTTATTCCCTATTTTACTCCTATTATGATCTTCCACTGTCCCTTTTGGAACGCAAAAAATGATTTATTACAAAATATAGCTGTTTTGGGTCTCTGTTCACTTTTATTTTTTATGTGTTGGTACATTGGTGGTGTCCCTTACTACTGAATAGAGATATATTTATATTGTTACTACTGCTTAGATAGAATAAAACAGTAAATTAATAATAATATTATAATATAGTAAGTGAGAGTTTCTGCTAAAAACTATTTCATTTTTTTGCAAGCTTTCCTTCCATGGTCTAGCTTGTTGCGCTTGTTGCGTCTATCAAGAAGGTGAGCATGATGTAACAAATCAAATTCATCTTGCCTTCTAACACAATACTGAGTCAACAGATCATTTCATGGCAGGGAAAGAGAGAACTACACTGGTGATCAAAATTAGAGGACATCACAGAATTTCCTTAATGTTAAGGTCATTATGTTGTCCTATGTGAAAATATCCTAACATTAATAAAATAGCAGTATTTTAACTTATTTCATAAATTGAATGTATTCTAATATTTCATAAATTGAATATATTCTAAAGCACAGATTAAAAATGTAAATGAGATAAATGAAAGAACATTGATCAAAATTAGAGAACAGTTTCAGATGCCTGAAAGTTATTGGTGCTGACACCGGATGCTAATTTACTTAACTATCTGACAAACCCTATTTAACGGGCAGCCTAACTGTACAGATTGCACTCACTGTGCAAAAATGGTGCGCCATTCCAAAGTGATGGGAAACCCTGTGGCAGCAGGGTTGGACTTCTCATACAGCTACATGGCGGAGTGAATGTAAGTGTGTATCAAAACCTTTTTCAACAACATGGTTCCCTTTGTTGGTTCAGCACTCAATCAGCCAGTAATTTTCATGCAGGACAATGTGCCCTCTCACAAAACAAAACAGGTAAAGCAGTTCCTTAAACAGAGAAAATTTAAACAATGAAATGTCCAGCCCAAAGTCCTAATCTAAACCAATAGAAAACCTCAGAAAAAACCCGGTGACAAAGTTAGGGCAAGAAACCCCCA
>JARQOC010000005.1:188274104-188363227 GCA_033576535.1 Allobates femoralis
TAGGACTCAAGAAGAGTTCCGAGTCCAGGGGGAAATTATACGACTGGGTTATAGAGAATCAGCCGACGTCCAAGGACGGCGACAAACCCATGCAGGGGATAAGCCCTCCACAAAAAAGCCTCCCCACTCGGGTACAAAACAAGAAATTTCAGCAACAAATAACAAATTTAGACAACAAGCTATAAAGTCTCAAGTGAATATTCAAGAGCAGAAACATAGCAACGGGGTAGTAGGTGCATTATTTCCAACGGTGCCTATGGTGTGTCGACTTAAGCAGTCAAGGATGTTTGAAGAGCCGTACGGGTTACCAGTTCGAAACTGGGTCCGGGCCATACTAACAATGACTATAATAACAAACTTAACCGCAGCTGAGGGAGTAAATGAAAAAAGAAGCAAGAAACACGTTGAAGTCCCAGTAGGTGTATTCAGTTCAAGTAAGGAACGGTTGTTCCCTCACTCTCTCGCTCCGTCTGCTGGGGCGGCCTGGAGCAGTTCCAGAAAGGCCCTCACGGGCGTTAAAAGGAGAACCTGGCCAGTCCTCAATGGTCATCATAGAAAGTTCTAGCGCAGCTATAAAGTTAGGGATATCCCCCGGTGACCGGACGACCAGTAAAAGACCCCCGCGTCTGACTTGGAGATGAAAAGGAAATCCCAAGCTATAAGGGATGTCATTGTCCTGTAACAAGTCTAGCAATGGGCGCAGAGCTTTTCTTCGAAGCAAAGTGAGACGTGTCAGGTCGGGTAGAATCTGAATAGAGGCTCCTTGAAACTTGGTCAAAGTCCCATATCTAATTCTACTCATGATAGCGTCCTTAATAGTGTATCTGTGCACCTGACAGATGACGTCTCTTGGTCGATCAGAGTCAGTGGGTCTGGGGCCCAGGGCCCTATGGGCTCTATCTAACTCGATGTCTCGGTGAGGGTCCTCTCTCAAAACCCCGTTAAAGATGGACTGAAGGGTGATAGGGAGGTCTCTGGATTCAATCGATTCAGGAATGCCTCTGAGGCTGATATTATTTCTCCTGCCTCCTCTGAGAAAACAGGAAATTACATCAAGGACCATTATTTTTTGTTTTCTCAACAATCTTTATCACTGTAATTTTTTTAGTGGACAGTGCAGAAAAAAATCGCATGTGTAAAAAAAACGCATCAAAAACACAGCGTGTGAATGCAATGCTTTTTTTAGCTGCTCAAAAAAAGCATGCTCAAAATGCAGGAAATACATGTGCGTGAAAAAAGGCGGCAAATACACAGTGTGTGAACCTAGCCTACCCAGAGCATATTTACAAATATACTTTTTCTTTACATCAAAGGCTTACTTTTCCAAAATGGGGCATTTTTGCTGCTTTTCTTACTGTGTTTATGTGCCTTTTCCCTCCCCACTTGCGTATATGCAGTGAAACCCCCCAATTATAAAAACCCCTTTTTTAGAAAAAGGGCAATGGTTTCCCTGCGGAAATGCGTTCACCCCTTTGGTGTTTTTTGGCTTTATTTTTGCGAAACAGGGCTTTTCCGCAAAACCCGCGCAAATACAATGAAATTTTAAATTTTCTTTGCGCTTTTTTCGAGCGCTTTTCCCATAAAACCCATGAAAAAATAGGTGTAGGGAAAACGCGGCAAAAAAAGGGCCACTGTGTGACTGATTTCCCAAAATGCATGCAAAAAAGCCCCACTGGAAAAAAAAAACCAAAAATTTACGTAAATTTGGTAAACGGTAGCTAAAAAGTTTATTTAGCCAAAACCTCTTCCCCAGTTATCACAGGGGTACAACTTTTTTGGTAACCTCCACAAAACCCATGCCATTACATCTACAGTGGGGGAAAAAAGAATTTTTTGTAGATTTTTTTTTTGCAAGTTCTCCCACTTAAAAAAAATGGAGAGGCCCTGTAATTGACATCATAGGTAGACCCCCAATTTATGAAGAAAAAAGGGAAAAAACCAAATCCTGAAAATACATTGTCTGTTTTGGGAAAATTTTTTTTATTTTCAAAATTTCGGGGGGGAAAAAAGTATTTAGTCAATAACATAAATTTAAAAACCCCCCAAAATTATTTTCCCTTATATATATTTTTGGGGCAATGACAGAGGTCCAAAATGTTTTCTGTAAGTTTTTAAACAAGATTGGCGCACATTGTTGCTTTTATGTTGGGCCCATTTTCTCCCATGCAGATCTCCTCTAGGCAGTGTTTTTTGGAGCTGTCGTGGGCAAACGGATTTTTTCAATCCCCCCAAAGGTTTTTTCTATATTTTTGGGAAATCTGGGGGACGGGGTAGGCTACTGAGGACATTAAATGCTTCTTATAAAGGCCCTCCTTTGTTCCCCTGGTGGATTTGCTTGGGCCCCTTTTTTTCACTCTGAAAGACCCCCCACGTTTCTTTATTCAATGCCCTTGCTGAGGGGAAGGAGGTTTGAAACTCAAAATTTAATCTTTAAACCATAGCCCCATTCTTTCTTTCTGTACACAAAAACAGTCACCCTTGGTTTTCCCATGGAGAGAAAACACCCCCAAAGTGTGGGGCCCCCCCGGTGCCCAGGACCCCAAAAAAGGGAAACCCTGCAGCCAGGCGGTAGGACGACGGGTTGAAACTTCAACCCTCACAGCCCAAAACCAACCCACGTACGTAGAGGGCCCAAGCCCCCTACCCGGGGGGCCCTAGGAATTCAAAAGCAGCGAGGGGTGGGGGGTTTAGAGCCGTGGGTGGGCAAACCCCGTATTCAGGTGACAAAAGGTTTGAAATAGTAAAGGGGAGGAGAAAGGGTTAAATTTGGGCGAGGTAGGCTGAGATAAAAAAGCAGGATACACGTCCTGGCAAAGGGGGGGTGGTTAGAAGCCCCGAATCTGAACGGGCCCAGTGTGACCCGCAGAGAGAAAGCACGCCCCAAACCCGGCACCTCAGGATTTTGTGAGGGAAAGAGGGGACGGTGATACCGGGCCCTAGAATACACCCGAGACGACCGGCCCTGCAGGCGGAGTACCCCTTTCCTATGATACTTAAAAGACACAGTAGAGAGACCCTTTGGTAGAACTAAAAGGGGGGGGACTGCTGGAGGGTTAGGCTGAATAGATTTGTTGGCCCCAGGGGAATGGGGTACTCGGTAGGGAAACCGGCGGTACTGGGGAAAAAAACAGGGGGGCTTGGTGGGGACCTTTGGCCCCGGGGTCGGAAAATGAAGGGGTTTTATTTACAGGGGGTTTTGTAAAGGGGTTGACCCACCCACTTGGTGGGGGGCCAGTGATGGGGGCCCCCGTTGCTGGAAAAACCCCGGGGGTGAGGGATTTGGAGCGGGGGATGGTTTAGGCTCCATTTGGGAAGAACTGTACCCCCCGGGGCAGGGGTTTAAAAAGGTCCTTGGTAAGGTGAAACACACTTACTTTGCAGGCTGCAGGGTTTCTCTCCTCCGGGTGGTGCTGGCAGGTGGATCTTTTCTGGGGGAGAATGGTGTACAGATAGAGGAGACAAGGAGGCAATTCGGGTTCCCCAAGTTTTTTCCTCTTAGTTGTTCTTCTCAGCAGGTTAAAGTCATTTACAGTTCTTACAGCACGTTACAGTTCTCGATACACGGGCGGGGCTTTCTCCCCTCCGGGTTCCCTTCCTCCTGACCCCGGGCCCTTCTCTCCCCCTGTGCCCCCTCACACCAGTCTTTTGTGTTCCCTTTCCGGGCTATTCCCTTCTCTTTCCTTGTTGTGCGACCCCCGGACGTAGGGCCCGGTGACTCGGGTTTCCCTGTGAGTCCTAGTATTTTCATGAGCTCCCCGGTCCCTTTGGGTTAGGGATCCATTCTGGAACTCGGGACCCACGTCGTGTTGTCGGGGATTACCGGGTGAATTTACGGTCCCCTTTAGAGCCGACCTCTACTCAGCCCCCCTCCCAGTAGTCCTCAGACGGGTTTCTCCCGGCTCCTTTTTTCTGTTCCTTCTGGTTTTAAATAGGGGGGCTATTTCCCGCCTCATTTGGCTTTGCTTTGGGCCTGTGTTTTCTACCCCCCGGGTTCCCCCCGCCCCTTTCCTCGGCTCTCTCAACTCCGGGGGATCGACTCGGGGAGGGCTTTCTCTCTTTGGGGCTTGAAATGGCTAAATTCAGATTCTGGCCCCGTGTGTTTCACTTTTCCGGGCCCAAGGGGGCTCTCTATCCCTCAGTTTTCAGCTCAACCTGCTGCTTTTTCTCTGCCTTTTATCTCGGCTCACTTTGCTGCTCTTGGTCTTTTCAGCTCAGCTTCTGGGGCCCTACTGAACACCTTCACTCCTCCCCCTTTCCACTATTTTTCTGCCCAGCCCACCTGCCCTTTGGGGTGTCCCCAAAACCCCCAACTCCTCTGATCCCCACCCCTCCGATCTAAATTAAAATTTTTCCCTAATCTAAAGGGCGGGATGAAACCTTTTCCTTGAACTTGGGTTGTGTGGGCTTTGGGGTTGTTAGTTTTTAAACAATGTACTACCTCCCTGGCTGCAGCCCCCTTTTTGTGGCCCCCTTTGGACGCAGGGGCGCCACATTAGTGTGGGGCCTCAAAGGGGGGGATTTGTAGTTTCACTCGGCCCACCCCAAGAAAAACCCCGGCACGGGGGCCCAAAGCTACACTTTTGGGTCTCAAAACCCAAAAAGGACGGGGCGGGCCAGTGGCAACCCGAAGGGCTCACGGGAGATCCGAGCCACCGCCTTTACTGCCCGGAGTCACCAAAACCCAAAGTGAAAGATTGAGAGAGTCAACACCCGGGGAAGGACGCAGAGACAGAGTGGGGGGGTTACAGAGGGGGAGGGGCCTGGTTTGCGGGGGAGAAAAGGGAACCCGGAAGGGGGTGTTCCCCGTGCATTTAAACCGAACTGTAAAAAATGTACTGAACTTTTAATTGAACTTGAGAACTTGAAAATTTAAACACGGGGGAACCCTGAACAGGGATTTCCTTTTTGCAATCTCCCCCTGCCTGAACCGACTCCTTCCATACGGGTTTTTGCAGCAGCCCAAACGCCGGAGAGCCCCGCTTTGCGGGTTTCCAAAAAACTAAAGGGAAAGGTTTCCCCTGCAGCATTGGCCCATTTAAGTTTACTTTTCCAAGCCCCAGGCCTGCACCTACAAAAATAGCCCTTTTAACCCTTTCTGCCCCAGGGAATACAGTTCTGCCCATGGGGAACTTTTTCCATCTCGGGCTGCCATCACTTTCCCCCCCGGGGTTCTGCAGAAGCGGGGGGCCCCATCAGGGCCCGCATTTTGTGGGGTGGCTTTCTCGACTAAATTTTCCCCTGTAAAAAAACCCTATTTGGGACTGTCAACCCCAGGGCACGGGCCGGGCCCAGGCCCACCGAAAACTTCCCCGTAGCAGACCCGGCCCCCGGGGTCCCGAGTCCCCCGTCCCAGTGGGCTTGAAAAAACATGATTTTGGTCACCCCCAGGCTTAACAGTAGGTATTGGTTTCCCCTTTTGGAGCAACTAAGATTCTTTCTCTAAAAACACAACGAGTTGTTTTTCTCCCAAAACAGTTCTACTGGGGTTTTCACCGGGAACCATTTGAAATTCCCCCCAATACTCTTCTGGCCCATCTAAAATGCCTTTTAGAAAATTCCCCTTGGGCCCGGAACTTTTTAAATGTTAGGAAGAGGGGACACGTCTAGCACTGAGGTTGGGGTCGTGGCGTGTTTTTTAAATGATGGTGGGCCCCATTCACTAGGTCCCCCTATGTGGCCCGGGGATTTTTTGCTCACCGTCCTTGAGATCTTTTTTGACCCCACAAAGGGGGAAAAACTTCCCTTTGGACCCCCAGATCGAAGGGATTTCGTGGTCTTGTATTTTCTTTCCAATTTTCAAATTATTGTTTCCAAAAGTTGTTTTTTTTCACACAAAGTTACTTGCCTTTGCTTTATTCAGCCTTCCTGGGTGGGAGGGCTACAAATTTTGTTTGTGGTGTCCTTCGACAGCTCTTTGGTTTTCACCATAGTAGGTTTGGGGGGGGGGACTGTTTGAGGTTGGGACAGGTGTTTTTTTTATATGAAACAATTTACCCAGGGGGCCTTTTTACTACATTTAATGGGGGTGGAAACAGGGATCCTTTTAAAAAGAAGAAGTTACAGGTTGGGAGACCCAAAAAATTTTGGGACTGTTTTGGGGGCCCAAATTTACTTATTTTCCACCAAATTTGAAAAAATTCCCTTTCCAAATAAAAAATGTGATTTTTCGGGGATTTGGGTTTTTCTTTTTGTCTCCCCATAGTTGGGGTTTAACCTATGATTTTTCAATTACAGGCCGGTTTTTTTTCTTTAAAGGGGAAAAACTTGAAAAATTGGTGACCGACTAAATATTTTTTTTTCGCCACTGTTTTGCTGCAAAATATAATTTCCCCCCAACCAAAAGGGTTGCCAAGTAGATTTACATTGTTGGGTATTTTGTCTAGGCCCTTTTAGTTTTTTTTTAAAAGGTTTTTCAGTTTTGGTTTTTTGGTAAACAGCAGAAAACCAAAAAATTTTTTCGGGTTTTGGTTGGGGGAGGCTCGATAGGTGCCGTCTCAGGGTTTAACAACATTGCAGCGATGTTGGAAGTGATGCCGCGGTAAGGGGGGGCTCGTTCCGAAAACGCTGCCTTGGGTTTTCCCGACCCCCAGGGGATGTTTTTTGCGACACTCCCACAAAGTTGCAGGAGCATGGGCCTCGGGGGGTTGAGCACAACCCGGCGGGGGGAACCTAACCCTCAATTTTTGAAAATTAGGCTTTCATCCCCAGAAAACAATCACTATCGCGGTTTTTCCACGGAGGATGTTGCCGGATCGCTGGATAAACTTCCAACGGTTTTTCCAAACATGTTGGTAAAACCCTGCCCCAACTGTGATCCAGCATTTTTTACCCGCAGTTGAAACATGTTTGTCACACGCACGTTGAAACCCGCGATGTCGCTGCAACTTCACTAAAAGGGGGCCCTTTTCAGCGATTTGCAGAAAATGGGCCCTTGGTGGATGGTACCTTTTGTAATCAGTTGCGGGCCCCTCCCCCACGCACAGCCTTAAATAATTTCTATGGTGGCCACCCCCAAGTACTGCAGTTCTAAACCCAATTATTCAAAAGGGGCCCTGTTTTTTTCACCCGAACTGCTTATCCATGTATAAAAAATGGACTGTGAGTCCGCAACTGTTTAAATTTAAAACCCCACCCCCACCAAAAAAAATTTAAAAATTTTATTTGGGTAGGGGGATAGGCTTTTTAACCCCTTTTAAATTTTTGATTCTGAAAACCTCTTTAAACAGGAAAAGTAAGGATGGGCCCATCAATTTAAAAATAACCCCCTTTTGGCGCTTTTGCGGGAGATGCGTGAAACCCGCTGGGATCTAAAACCTCAAATTGCCAACTATCTTTGGTCTTTCATCTGAGTTTGGGCAGCTCCGTGGGGTATTTTGGGGGCCTCTTTTTTGGGGACAACCCATTTTTTGGGGGGTTTTTTTGGCTTGGGAGGGGAATGCTAAACTGCATTAAACTGAAATTTTTAACATCATGGGGGGGGAGCAGTTACGGGGGTTTTTTACCAACAATGTAGTTTTTTCCCTTTTCCTGTGGACATCTTTATTATTTTATTTTATTATTAAGTATTTATATAGGCCCCAAATTAGGTTCCCATGGCGTTTAAAGTAAAGGGGGTTTAGAGACGCAAGGGGTTTTTAAACGAGGGAACAAATTGACAAAATCAGTTTTTCGGGGTACATTGGGGCAGAGGACCCCTTTTCCGCGGGGGCCCTCACGTGTAGAGCGGGGGGGGAGGGGGGGGGGAACATTTGGGAGGGGGAGGTGAGATGCTGCAGCGGTTTGGGGTTTTCCATTTGGTGTTCTAGGGTTAAATTGAAAGGGGGGGGTTTTCAGGTTTTTTTTGAGGGTTCCCCGGGGGTAGGAGGTTTCTGAGGGGTTTGGGGGAGGGAGTTCCAGAGTAGGCAAAAGCACGAGAGAAGTCTTGTATGGGGTTTGGGGGAAGGGGGAAAAATGGGGGGGGGGGTTAAAGGAAAAGGAGCCCCTTGAGGGAAAGCGCAAGTTGGGGCCGAGGGGGGGTAGCGGGGCCCGGTGGGAAAATTGTAGGGGGGGGGGAAGGCTGGAAGGGCCTTTGTAGTCGGGGGTTAGGGGTTTTGAAGGGGGAAATTTTGGGGGGGTGGGGGACCCAAATGGAGGGCTCGGCGGAGAGGGGAGAAAGGGGAGTAACGGGGAAAAGGGGGGGGATAATTGGGGCACCCAAGGGGGTTGAGGATGGTGCAAAGAGGTCAAGGGGGGAAAGGCCCAGGGGGTTGGTAAAATAGGAGGTTGCAGAAAGCCCCAGGCGGGAGATGATGGGGGCCCCTTTGGACAAGTGCCCTTGGGCCGTGTTTTTGGTAAAGGGGAAGGAGCAGTTCGGGCGTTTTTTTATTTGGGGTGGGACGGGCCCGGTGGTGAGGGCTTGGATGGGGGGCTTGAATGAGAATGGGGGGATTTTGGGGGTTGGGAACTTCCTTTTTACTTAACCTTTTTTTGGGGGTCCCCTTTGATCAAAGACCCTGGAAAAAACACATCAGCACCTTGGGGGGAAAAAGGGCCCCTTTTTCCTTTAAAAAATATTGGGCCTTTTCAGGAACTCTTTTTTTGGGGAAATGGGTTGGGGGGCCAAAGAAATTTGGATTTCCAGAAAACCCAAAAAGTTATGATCTGTCCTGTGGATTGGTGAAAAATTTTGATTTTTGGGAAAAAAATTTTGTGGGCCAAAAAAAGGGGGGGAATTTGTTGGGTTGCTAAACTCCCTGAGGGTTTGACAAAAAATTTGGGTGGTGTTTACAGGTTTGTGCTCAGCGACTTCTGACCCCATGGGGGTTTATCTCCCCCCCTGGAGTTCTCTCTGAACCCCCCGGGAAAGTTTTGATCTATGTTTTTGCTCCCTTTTTTTTTTTCCCTTTCCATTTTTTTTATTTCATGCTTTCTTTTCCCCCAGGCTGACTGAATACCCTTTTTCATTTATTTTTTAAATTGAAAAGGATTTAATTTTCCCCATTAGTCAGTCTTTTGGTCCCCTAAACCCATTTTGAAAAGGGAGATCCTGATTGGGGGTTTTCCAGATCCATGTGTCCCCTTGGTTTTTGGTTGTATTTTGGGGAAAGGGGTTACATTCGTTTGCCTATTCACAGGAAAGGGAGAAATAAAATGACTCCCACTCATGGTTTTGGGGGCCCAAAAAAAGGGGTTTTCTTTGGGGTCACCTGTATTAGTCCAAGGCCAGTAGACATTTTCCCATTATTTTCCCCCCCCCCCTTTTCCTACGGTATCCTGAATTCCCCTTCCCCACCTCCCCACCTCTTTAAAAAGCTGCTGTGAAACTCCCTCCTCCCTTTTGCCAGACTAAAAAAACCTTTGGCACACAGCGTTTTTCTTATACCTTTCCCTCGCGGTTTCCTTTGCACTCCTAGGCAGGCACCCCTCCAATGGTTTTCTGAAGCCCCTCAGTCTTGCCCCAGTGAAGTGAGGGTAAGCAGGGTAAATAAAAGGGGTTATCTATGAAAAATTACTGTAAAACAGAGGTGACACAGTCCCAGGGTTGGGGCCTTTGCAGAAATAAAGGGAAAAAAAAAAATTTTTTTAAATGTGAAACTGGAAAGGTCTCCCAGTGCCGGGCCCCCCCATCCCCCTGTTGTAGAAAGGCCCCGGGGGTCTGTTTGCTATGGGTAGCATGCCCACTTTTTCTGAAAAAGGGGAAAGGGTATAAAATTTGGATGCCAAAATGGAATTATTGAACAAAAAGATATCTTAAAGTTCTCCATTCATAAAAGGGTAGATAAGATTTGTAATACACAGCACTGCAAGATAAAGGACCCCCCCAGTAGAGAAGACGGGCCCCGAATTTTAAAATTTTTTGTGGGGGCCTTACAAAAAATTTTATTAAAAAATCAGTTTTTAAAAATTTCAGAGTTGGGAAATTGCTTTATATATGAAAAAACACTGGGAGGATCATCACTATGCTGGGTTTACTTAGGCCCTCGGCCCAGAGTGAACTTTTTTACAGTTTTGGGGAATGGCTCTCACTGGGGGAAAAATTGGCATTATCGGATTTTTGTGTGTACGGGAAAAAAAAAAAAAAGACAAAACCTCACCTTCCCCCCCCATAAAAAATGCTTTTTTTAAATTGCTGGCTGTTTGTGGGCTAAAAGCCGAATTGCCCAATTCAGTGATTTTCAAAAAAGGGTTAAAGATTGGGAATAAAAACCAAACTTTAAAAAAGTCGGGGGAATTCCCCAGAACCCCTAAACTCCAGGGGTTTAAACTCATTTTTAAATCCCCCAGTTGGTTATTCGGGTTTCCCTGGAAAGTCCCTGAAATTCACCCAAAGTTGTTGCGGGCCACGTATATGGCCTAAAATTTTACATCCCTGGATAGGGGGGATTAGGAGAGTTTTTTCCAAAGAAAATTTTTAAAGCAAGCTCCCCATAATTTCCATACTTGGGGTTTGGGAAAGCTGGAAACCCCTTCTTACAAGTGGGGAAAAACCCCAAAAAAGAGGGAAACCCAGCCCATAAAATCCAAAAACATTTTTTCAAAATTTTTTTTAAATTTAAATTATTTCCCCAGTCCATTTTAAAAACAAAAAAAAATGTAAATTTGAAAGCAGCAAGGGCCCCAAAAAGCTATAACATCGGGTTGCAAAACAGCACCCTTTGTCACAGTGATCCCTATGGCAGTTCAAAAAAAAAAGATTAGCTTTAAACCCAAAAGAAACCGTTGGAATATGAAAATACAGAGAACTGTTTATGCCCTTTTCGGGTTCAATGTTGGTTTTTTGGGTTTTTAAATATGGCCCTGAAACTCCCAATGTTAAAAAATTTAAAAATTTTAAGGAAAATTTTTTTTTGCATTAAAAAGAGTCTGCAAAAGGGGGCCCCCTTAAAAAAGAATTTAGCCTAGTAGCCCCCTCCCCAAAAAAATGATAAAAATTTTTAAACCCAAAAAAAAATTTTTTCCAATGCAGGCTGCAAAATAACAAGCCCTCTACAGCTCAATAACAGAAGATTAAAAAATTTTAAAACAGTCTCAAAAAAATGGCAAAAAAATTTTTTTTTTAATTTTTCAAACTTCTTTCATTGGGGAAAAGTTTAAAATGTGGGATTTTGCAATTAGGCTAGGATCAAATCTGTGTTTCTATTTTAAAAAATCCGATGGGGTTTTAAAGTTTAAAAAAGCCCCAAAAAGGGTTTTCGGGGAAGCTCCAAAATAGGACCCCCATTATGGAAACCCAAGGTTGCACTACATGAAAATCCGGTTCCCGGCTCCGGATCTGAGCCTGCGTGAAAAATCAGGGCAGGCTGCATTTTTCGGGTACTTCTGTGTTTCCGCAATGTGGATCTTTTTTAAAAAAGCTAAAAGGGACCCTGGCCCAGCAGCAGATACTATACGTACTTTTAAAATTACAGTATCCTGCGAAACTATCGGGGGACCCGCGGCTTATTGAAAAAATTGTAGAAACCCTACAAAACCCGGTTTTCTGAAAATTGGTTTAATTAATCCCTAAATTTGCCCAAGGGGGTGGGCACTTTGTCTCTAGAGGGGGGGGGGGCCCCCCCTAGAACATGTTGACAAAAACTAATATTTAAAAATTTAAAATTTTTTTTTAAAAACATTTAAACCACTTTTTTTCACCCCTGCGGCCAGCAGGGGGAAAGAAAGTCCCGGGGAAAACCACTTTTGTTCGGTTTAAAACCATCCGGAGCAACCCGGGTTTCCCGGGAAATTGCGATTGCCACCACACTTTTTCCTTAAAAATATGTGTAAATTTCCAATTGATTCACGCATCCGGATCTGGTGCGGTGAAACGCAATTGGGGGACCAATTTTTGCCCCCAAAGCCTTCCCATTTTTCAAAAATAAAAGCGTAAAAAAAAAGCCCAAAAATCAATGTAAAAATTTTTTTTCCCCCAATTTTCACGATTTTTTTTCTGTTTTCGAAAAATAAATGGTCCCATTAAAAAATTTTTTTTTTTCCAAAAAAAGAAAGCCAATTTGGTTATTGGAAAAAATATGAAAAATTTTGGTCTTGGTTTAAAGGGGAAAGAAAAAAAATAAAGCAAAAAAGAAAAAATTTTTAAAGGGGTCCTTAAGCACCACTCCAATTTTTTTTGTTTTTTTTCAGCGGGGTGGCCTTTAAATTTTAAAGGCCCCTGCCCCCTTTTTTATGCTTCCCCTTTCCAGTTTTTTTTCCCTCCCTTTTTTATGTCGCTTGATGCCAGGGGACCCCAATCTTTTGACTGAAAACTTCTGACGGGGCCCCAAAAAGTCTTTTAAATTTTTTAGTAAAAACTTATGGTGAGGAAAACCGGGTTTTCCCAGAACGTTGTTTTTAATTTGTGTCCCCCGATGCGTTCCATTAAACCCCAGTAGAAAGTGGTCAAAAATCACCAGAGACTGACTAAAAGCATTTGGTGATAAAAAGATAAAAAACTGAAAAGAGGGTGGGGTATGGGGGAAAAATGGTCAGGGAACTTAGTTTTAAAGGGCCACCACTAAAGGTCCCAATATAAAAATCTTCTGAGGGGGTTCTATGGGTTTTTAAAGGGGTCCCGGATTTAAAAAACCCCCCAAAGAAGGAATTGCCAGGTGTTTGTATTTCCCCCCCATGAAACTTGGGGTTTCCCTTTTAATGTTCTTGTTTTCCCTTCCCACATTTTAAAGACAGAAAATGGGGAAATTTAGATTTTTGGGCCCGGAGGGTGACTTTTTGCTGTTGATGTTTTTTAAAGCGTAAGAAGTAATGGCGCTATATATTAAATACAATAAAAAAATCTTTGTTTTTTCCCCACTTTTAAAATTTGAATTTGCCCAAAATTTTGGTAAAGGGGGCCCCCACAAAAAAAACCTTTAAACCCCCAATGTAAAATTGTAAAACCTTTTTTCTTTTTTTTGTTTTCCCAGTAAGAATTTTTATTGGTAAGTAAAAGTTTTATTTTTTTAAAAAGAAAAAACAAAAACACTTTTAAATTAGTAGAGACAAAAAAAGCTTAAATCAATTTATTTGGAAAAAAATTTTTTTTAAAGGGCCAAATTTGTAATTTATTTTGTTTTTTATTCCGCCCCAAAAAAATTATTGAATCTGGGGGGAACAGGGAAATTTTTAATTATCTACATAATGAGTTTTGTCGTTTTTTGATATCCTGCATGTTTCCTGTCTATCCCTCTTTTTGTTCTTTCCCCTTTAATTATTTCCCCCTTCATTTTCCCTTTTTTTTTTTTTATTTTTTCCCATTTGTTTTTCATTTTTATTTTTACTTTTTATTTTATTTTTCTGTCCCCAAACTTTGGGGAATATGATTTATGGTTTGGGGGTTTTCCCGCGGGAAAAATTTTAAATTTTGTAGATGTTCTTAAACCTTTATGGGAAAGAATTTTTTCCGGGGGGAAGGGCCTTTTTAAAAATTAGAAAAAAAAAAAAGGTTTCAAAAAAAAAAAATTTTGCCATTCTGACAAAATTTTTCATTCTTTGGGAAATTTAAATGGTATCTTTAAGAAAAACCGCTAAAACCCTTTTAGTGGTATATGAAAAGGGGGTTTTTCAAAATAAAAGTGAGGGGATGTGGGGTTAAAAGAAAGAGTGTTTTACCCTGACATTTTTTTTTCTTTGAAGGGGGAAATTAAATGTCTTCCTATTTTATTGCGGGAAAATGTGAATAATGTCATAGTTCCCACCCCTTGAATAAAAAAAGAATTTTTGGTATTGTGCAGAGGGCCCTTTTAAAAAAGGCCCCCTATAGATCTCTATATACAGTATGATGGCCCCCTCAACTCCCTTTTATAAAGTTTGTGCCCTACAGCCCCTTTTTATAAAGTTTGATGGTCCTACAGCTCCCTCTATAAAGTATGATGGTCTACAGTCCTTAAATAAAGTAGGTGCCCCTTTCAATCCCTTCTTATAAGTATGTTTTGGCCCCTACGCTTTCTCTACAAATTTAAAAAGGCCCCTTACACTCCATCAAAAGAATGACGGTATGATGGTTTTAAAGCCCCCTTTTTAAAAAGTTTGATCCCCCTTAGAGCGCCCCCTCTTTAAAGTAAAAGGGTTTTATGTCCCCCCCTATAAATTTGAGGGCCCCTTAAAAGCCCCCTTTCTTTTAAAGTATGTTTACCCTACAGTTTTTCTCAAAAAGTATAAAGCCCCTACATCCCCTTTTAAAAAAAGTTGAGGGCCCCCTTACGGCTCCCTCTAAAAGTATAATGGCCCAAAAGCTCCTTTTTAAAAAAGTATGAGGGTAGGGATGGCTTACAGCTCCTTCTAAAAAGGGTTGTTTACCTACGTTTCCTTCTAAAAAAGAATTTTGCCAAACTTTCCTTCAAAAAAGTATGGGGGCCTTTTACACCCTCCCTTTAAAAGTATGTTTGGCCCCTAAAAGCTCCCTCTAAAAAGTTTAAATGGCCCTACGCCCCCTTCAAACAAAGAAAGGATTTTAGGATGGCTCTACAATTCCCTCTAAATTTATATGTCCCTACGCTCCCTCTAAACGTATAATGGCCCTACAGCTCTCTTTTAAAAGTATGTTTTTTGGATGGCTCTACAGCTCCCTTAAAAAGTAAATGGTCCTAAGCTCCCTTTAAAATTTTTGGGAGGGCCCTACAGCTCCTTTTACAATTTTTAATACCCCTACAGCCCCTTACAAAGTATGTTGGTATAAAGGGCCTACGGGCTTCCTTTACACATTTATGGGGGCCCTTGATTAGTTGTTTAACCAAAAAAGTTTTGGACGGCTTTTGGTCCACCCACTAAGGTTTGCATGGCGGGGGACGTCCCGGGGTACTTTCCATTCTGACAGAATGGGGTGGGGAGTCCCGAAACTATGTATGTAATTGTATTTTGTTTTTACTTGCCCTTTTAAAAACAAAAAAATTTGGTTGGGGTAAAAAATGTTTTTTTATTTTTAGAATTACTATATTTTTTTTTTTTTTTTGGCCCAAACCCTTTCAATAAAACTGAAAAAAAATTTTTGTTTTGGGAATTTTACATTATTTTAAAATTGGCAGTGAGATATTTTTTTCACTGGGCTCACTGTTTTGTTTTAAAATGATTTATTATTTCAGTACAAAAAAAATCGTTCTTTCCCTGATAAGTTACATCAAACATAGTTTTTTGCTTAATTTTAAAATTTATCAAAATGTAAAAATTTTTTTACAACGGGGACCCCCTTTCGGGAGTTATGGTTGCTTTACAACCCATTTAACATGCACTACATCCAATATAATTTGTGTGCGTTTATTATATCAAATTTTTATTCCCAAAGTCTATAGAGGGGTATTTTCCCAAACTTTTTTACTTGCGGGGCCCGCTTTTAAAAAATTTAAACCGTATCAGCTATGGTTATCATTCTTTTCAGTTAGGGGAATTTCCCTCTAGTTGTCCAGACAAAAAAAAAATGACGGTTATAGCGAAGTGTTGTCTTTCAACAAGTTTCCCAAAAATGGTTTGACAGGAAGTTTGGGTCGAGGAGATCAGTAGGTGAATGAAAGTTGGTTACCATAAAGTAAAAACCTGTCATAAAAAAGGCTAAATGCATCTAAGCAAATGTTTTAGGACAATTTTAAAAAGAAAATCAAGAAAAATTTAGTATCCCCAGAAAACACATAAAAAATATTTTTTGTTTGCCTTTAGAGTAGCCATAAAACCCAACAAAAAAAATTATACCCAGAAAACCCCAAGGGTTTACAAAGCTTTAAAGAGGAAATTTTGAAAAACTTTCGCCTTGAAAAATAAACATTTATTGCAAAAAGATAACTAGTTTATTGCAGTGTCCAAATATGCTTAATATGAGGGGTAAACTAAATGGCAGCTCTAATCCCCAAAACGCACTCCTTGTGGGGAGCCCCAAGTTGGCCACGGGTTTGGGCTTTAAGGAGAGTTTTTGCCCTTTGCAATGTTTCCCTCTGCGGTTTTTTTTGGAAAAACCCCCTTTTCTCAGAGAGGAAAAAAAATTTGAACTCTGGAAATCGTGATCCTAAAACCAGTATAAACCCCTTTTAAAAAGGGCCCTTTTGGGACTTAGAAATAAAAACCCCAAACCGGGAAATCCATTTCCCTTTTGTCTTTCAGGGGTTTCTCTCATGAGTCAAAGCGGGGAGAAAAATGATTTATCAGTAAAGGTCTTACAGGTAGTGAAAAAGGGAAACCAAAAAATTTGGGCTGAACTATTTTTTGGGAGAAGTGAAAATTTGTATATAGGTGCCCGTTAACACTGTGGCCAAATTAAAACAGACAAAACTTTGAGCAAAAAAACATTATAAAACAAATCCCATGAATGTTGTAAGTATAGGAATATTTAAATGAAAATTAACATAGGGTACTTAGTTAACACTTTTTTGATAAAAAAAAGTTTTAAAAGCCATCCTTTATTAGTTTTACCCTTCAGATTTTTTGGGGGAAATTCTAAAAGGTAATGTTTCTTCTTGTAAAGGATTTCCCAAAAATTTGGCATGGGAGATGTATGAGCCATGCAATGTTTTTCTGGGGTTTTAAAAAGAGTACCTGTCCCCCCCCGGGGTGCTATGAAAATCATGTTTCTGCTGCATTCTGGGATGGGGTCCCCCATTTTCTTACCCCCCCTTTTAAGTTTAAAAAAGACTTTATAAAGTTTATAGAAAAGGGAAATTTCAGAGGGACTTATCAGTAATGAGTAATGGGTTGGTGTATAGTGTCCTCCCCCCCTCCACCCCGTCTTTGTTCATTTCCCCTTTTATGTGTCTTTGTGTTGTTTGGTGTCCCCCCCAACCTCCAGCCCCTAGGGTCCCCCTTTCCGCACTTCTTGTTAAAGCCTCCTTTATTGTCCCCTTTTCCCAAAGAGCGACCCAAAGGGGGGAGCCGGTCCCGGGCACTAAAAAAGCCTCCAAACCTTTGACGCCCAGCGCCAAAGGGCCCCCCTATAAACACATAATCTGGAGCAGGGTGGGCTCCGGCGTTGTTGTAAAGGCAGATGGTGTTTCGTTTCTGCGCCATTTCCGCCCTTTGTTTGCTTGTGGAGTGGAGCCCAAAAAAGGAAATATTAAACCCAGGGAAAAAACCTGGAGGTGGGGGGGGGATACAAGCAGCAGAAAAGGGCACATCAGGAGGTTAAAAAAAGAGAGGGTAGAGGTGGGGGGGAAAACCCCCGGCCCAACAAAAATTTGATCTTTTTTGGATTTCGCCCCTTGGGAAATCCTTATCCATAAAATTTTTTATAAACCCTTTTTTTTATTTTTTAAAGGGGGGTTAGAAAATGGGGGAGACCTTCCCTAAATTGCAGCGGGACGTGCTTTCCCAAGTACTGAGTTCATTTTAGCTTTGCCCCAGGGGGTTACAGGTCCTTTTTTAAATATGAATTTTTGTTCCTAAGAGAGAAAAAGGAGGGGAAAATGAAAGGTGTCACCTACTAAAAAGAAGCTTTTCCAAAAAAGTAAAATTTGGCTTTAATCCCCGGGTCCTGGTGAATGGGAAATTCCTAGTTATTCAAAATTTAGGCAACCTCTTAATCTTTAAATTTAAAATTTTTATTAATTCTTTTTTTTAAACCCCAAATTATAAAACCAACACCTAGTCATGGTTATGTCTTTAAAAAACTTTTGAAAATATGGGTTTTTTTTTTAAAGATTTTTCAAGGGGATTCGCATAATTACGTAATAAGATGAAAACTATTGCCTAAGTTTTTTTTAATTAAATTCTGTAAAATTTATTTCGGAATCAATGTGAGGGTTTTAATATTAGAAAACTCAAAACCCAAGACTTAAGTGGGAAAAAACCATGAAAAGTTACAAAGTGGGGTCGTTTAAGCCCGGGAACCCCCAAAGTGAAAAAAAAAAAACTGCCCCCCCTTCCCCTAAAAACCCATGTTTCCCCCAATCAGGTGGCCCCTTTTAAAGGGGGGTTAGTTTTGGCATTTATAGTATTGCGGTATTGTCGGCATTTTCAAATTTTTGAATGAAGGGCGTCTCCTAAATGTTTAGTAGTTTACGTCGTAATTAGTACGTGGGGCCCCCTACCCTTGGGGCCTTTGAAACCATTAACATTAGGTTTTTGGGAACCCCCTAGGCCATGTTGCCCCCACCCTTTTATTAACATTAACCCTTTGTTCATCCTGGGGCCCAGCGGGAAACGAACAAAGCTTTCGGTAATGGATTGCCCCGGGGTTACACATCCTGAGAAATCCGGTTCCCAGCTTTTGCGGTTTGCCGGCCCACTTTTTTGGGGGAACAAAATATGTCTGAAAGGCAATTGCGCTTACCGCTTTCCGGATTGGATGCGGAAACCCGAAATTTCACTTCCAAGTTTTGCCCTAACCATATTTTTCCTTTCAGGGGGCCTTTTTCTGTTGCATTGCCAGTGGGGGGGAAATAAAATAGTTGGTAGCAGGTAAATGTTTTGGTTTTAAAAATTTGTCTTTCACAGGATTATTTAAAACAATAATACAAAATTTATAGGGAAAATTATAGTTTTTGAAACACTTTACGTTAAAGAGGGAAAATGTAAAGAAAATATCAGACTTTACAGAGTAACACAATTAAAAAATTTTTGGAAACAAGGGGGTTTTGAAGGGCTTGTTTGTAGATTTACCCCTTTATGATGAAATAGGGGGGGCCCCAAAAAAAGGTAAAGTGCTTGCAGTTTTTATGGTCTAGCCATTTTTTTAAAAAAATGATTGTGTTAAAGTAAAAGGTTCAAAAACCAGTGATACATCAATTGTTTATATGTTCAGTTTACAAATGCAAATTTGCTACTGAATTTGAAGGGGTTGGGTGGGGGAAAACAGTAAAGGAAAGGGAGACCAGATTCGGGGAAATTAAAAAAGGGGCCCGGGAATATTAGATAGTGAGGTGAAGGATGTTGGGATCAAAAAGAGATTTTTTTTTGGGGTTTGTTTAAAAAACGGGGGTAATTGGGGATTTAAACCATATTTTCTGGGAAGTTCATTTTAGAGAGGGGGAAAAACCAGCAAGTTTGTTGATGGGAGTAATTTAAAAAACGCGGACCGGGTTTTTTTCGCGGCCGCAACTGCCAAAAAGTGACAAAACCCCGCATTGCCCCCCTCCCACCCAAAACCCCCCTATACATTGTATGGGGCTTGCCGAAAACCGTGCCGAAAGTGAAACCGGTTGGGGTTTAAATCGGGAAAGATGGTTTTTTTCCCACCGCATCTGCCGCGTTTTAAAAAAACACGGATGTAAAAGGGGCCCAAAGAGTTTTGGATTATGGAGGAAATTGCTTTTTGGGGTTAAAATGTGCTAGCTTTGTATTGTGGAGGAACATTTGTTTAATTGTACAGCGGGGTGGGTCTCCATGTTTTAAAATATCCTGGCTCCCAGTAAATTTTCAAAAACCCACTCTTAAAATACAATACCATTACCTGTCAAGCCAATAAGCCCTTTTGTTTAACACTTCATGATCCCCTTTGCCCCTTTTTCCCCCTTTTTGTGTTTTAAATTTCCCCAGAAACCCTGTGTTGTAGAGTGTACCCCCAGTCCTACTCTTGGTTCTTAGCATCCTTAAATTTTAATTTCATAATTTAAAAAAAAAACATCAAAAAAAAAAGAATAAGTGAAACGCTTTTTTTTTGAGCACTCGTGTTAAATACAAAAAGAGCAAAAAATAAACTAAAATTCAAAAAAAAAAAAAGGGGGGAAAAATAGAAAAACCTAAACCTTCCCTGTGACTTTGGAAATTGGCACCCTGAAAATTTAAAATTTGGGAAATGAAAAACCATGTGGTACGGGAAAATTTTTATCTTTGCACGGGAAATTTTGTAGTTTGTGGGTTAGACCCCCATGGGCTGAAATGGCTTTTGATGGGGGGGAAAAGGGAAAGAGGGGAAAGGGCCCGCGATCTAAGTTCAGAATTAGGTTCCCCAATGGTTAAAAAAAGGGATATTTCGCTCCCATTAGGTTTTTTCCCTGTTTTATGTATCAGCCCCCCCCTAGGTGGTTCCTTGGGCTTAGATATGTCTGGCTTGAAAGCTCCAGGGGGGGGAAAAATGATCAGACCGCCCAGTTGTTTGGTTATCAGGAAAGTCGGGGAAGGGAAAAAACCATCCAGTGTAGCTAAAAGGGCGCTTCAGAAAGAGAGCAATTCCTTGTTGTGTTTCAGAGTTTTTTTAAATTTACGGGTTTTAAAATCCTTTTTTAGCCGAAAGCGCTGTATTTTAACCTGAAAATTTTTAAAAATTTAAATCTGAAACACAAAAGAGGAATTGCTCCTTTTTGGGGAAGCGCCTGTGAACTACACTGGATTTTTTTCCTTCCTGATCCCCAGGAATCATGAAATCGGGACAAAAAAAATCAAAAAAATTCAAGTAATCCTTTTTGTATTCTAAACCCGCCCTCATAGACTGTGACCCCTTTTGTGGACGGGGGTCCCCCCCCTTTCCTTTGTCCCTGTACGCCCTTGATCCCCTAGATTTGTGAAATTGTTTTTGTCCCCCTTTTTTCCTCTTGTAAAGCGCCAGGGAACCAAATGGCCCCTATATAAATAAATAAAAATTTAATAATAAAAAAAAAATAATTTTGGGAGCCAAAAATTGCCCTAACCGTAGAAAAAAAAATTTGTAGCATATGTGCATATGTCATGATAGCACAGCATGCAATACTATCGGGCCAAAATCATTTGTCACTAGCCAGGGTTTCAGAGAAAAAACTAGAAAAAAAAGGGGAGATACAAGGGGCGCAGTTTTGTCCTATCAAACGGGACACTGTAGTTTCTGTGGGATTTTTAAGGTTTATCCATCCCCTTTTTTAGGTTGGGGAAAACCCAAAACCCATTTTAAAAGCATAAGGAGGGCTCGCGGAACCTCCAGCAACGCCACAAAACCGCGGGGAAATCGGGGAGAAAAAAAATGGAATGGTTTCCACGGCCCGCAATGCTGCTCTTTTTCGGGGTTTTTAAAAAGGGGTTTTTTCCCATCAAAAAGTTTTTATTGCATCACCCCAAACACGTTTCAATGTTGCCCCAGAACCTTCCTCAGGGCATCTGAGGCCCTGGGGAAAGGTGCGGGGGACAGCACGAAACGCGTTGGTGGTAAATGAAAAAAAAGGACTTTTGAGGGGAAAATTAACCCTTTCTTGTAAAATCCTTGGTTAAAGAGCAGCAGCGGGACCGGGGGATACATTCCAGTTTTATCTCAAGGTTCAGATTAAAGCAGGCCAAAAGAAGATTGTTGAAACGGGAAAAAGAAAAAAAGAAGGACCAGATGTGGGCTGTGGTAGTGGCAGGACAGGGGGGCTGGAAATTTGGGTTTATTATTTCTTTATTTACATGATAAAGGTTTTATGCTGGGGGTTTTGTCAGTAGAAAAATTTTTTTGGGATAGGGAATAAAACCCCTCCTTTATATATTTTCACTTTTTCCCCAAAATCAAAACTTTGAAGATTCCTTTCCCCAAATTGGCTGACCAGACGACCGAGGGGAATCCCCTTCAACTTCCCTTCCCAAATTTTAAAAAAAGTAATGAACAGATAAAGGGTCGGGATGGAGTCTGCCCACTGGGAAGTGGGGGGGGGGGGACAAGGAGGATAGGGATATCGGGCATAGGATCATCGGCCTGAAGTCACTTTGTCGCAGGATGAGCAAAGGCCCCTTGGGGCCAATGTGTGTACCAAGAACTTCAAAAAATAAAAAGATAAGATTTTGAGTTTTTTAAAAAAAAGAAATGTTTTTTAAACTTTTTTTCAAAATTTTTATAGCTTTTTCATATTTTACATCTTTGGTATTTAGCTGAGTGAAAAAAGGAGTACTTTTTTCCCTATTTAAATTTAAAAGTAATGTTTAGGGTGAAAATGAAGAGAAAAAAAAGGCAACTACAATAGGGGTTTTTTTGTTAACAGTAATTTTAAACTTTCTATTTCTTATGTAATGGTGACTTTTTTTTATGTTGCTTTTTATATCCCCATGGGTTTTCCCCAAACCAGGGGGGACTGAAGCTGTCTCTATGTGTATTCTCATTTTTAAATGTGTCATAAAGCGCCCCCGCAAAGTCATTAGTATGTAATCTTAGAAGCCACAGGCAAAAAAATTAACCCACATATTGTATGCCCCCCCAAGCTGAGATTTGGGGAAAAAAATTTTACTTTAAAAAAAATTCAAATTAATTTGGGAAATTAAATATTTTAAAGTGGGCGATTATCATTTTTTTGGGAAAGCTATCAACACAAATCTTCCATTACAAGGATTAAACAGGTACTAATTCTTTTTGGGAATTCTCATTAGCATTAGTTTGGGGGCTAATTTTTTTCAATGCTTATTAGTACCCCTTTAAATGTAGGAAAAAAGGGGTCTGATTTTAACCCAGAAAATTTGGGGAAATTTTTTTTTTCTCATTCAGGCTGGTACAATCTTTTTTTTTTTTTTTCCCAAAAACCCCCCAAATTTCAAAAATTTTTACAGGAGCTTTTAAAGATTTTCCCTATTTTAAACCAGGTTCCCAATTTTGGCATAAAAAATTTACTGTCCAATTTTTTTTTATTGCACCCATAGATTTGAAGGGGATGGATCTAAATTCATTTTTTTGAGCAAAATTGAGCCCGTTGTGTTTTTTCCCACACACAGTTTTCTGTCAGAAAAAGAAATCGGGTTATCGGCACTGCTCCTTTTGAGTCATATTTGTCCAAATACTGCCCTTTATTTTTCACGATAGCCCCCGCCCGAAAATACACTTTTGTCAAGGGACCCCTTTAACACAAATTTTATGAATTACAAACAATTTTAGGCATTTTCATTCTCTACATTGGGGATTGTATTTTTAAATAAAATTTTTTTTAAAGGTTTTATAAAAAAACGGCAAGTTTGTGGGGTTCGGTGGTTTTTCCATGTCCACGGGAAAGTTTGGGAAAATTGACCTGTGGATGCAAGAACCCTTTAAATTATTACCCCATTATTGTAGCCTATTTGTGAGTTTTCCTTTGAAAACGAATAATTTTTTTACAATAATTGGGCCATTTTTTGAAAAAATAAAAAACCTCTATTTTGGGAATTTTACAAAAGTGAAAAAATTTCTTTTAAGATGGGAATGATACTGCCAAAATTTTCATATAAATTTAACTTCACCCAAAAAATTGTAATTTATTTGGGTTTTAAAGTGAAAACAGGATAAATGAGGGAGAAAAATGCAAAAGGGGTTTGGGCCCAATCTTTTTCCCTTTTGCTTTCTCAAAGCTTGTTGTGACCCAGTTTGGGATGACGGTATTTTCCCTTCTGAACAAATTTAAAATCAAAAAATAAAACTTTTCAAAAAAAATAAATTTTTCCCAAAAAATTTCAAAGAAATCATCAAAATTACCCCTTTTAAAAAATTTAACTTTAGAAAAACTTTGTTCCCTCGGTTTTCTTTGACTTTCTTTTTTGACATTTTTTGGTTATCATCGTTTTTTTCAAAAAAAAAAGTGTCCCCATTTTCGTCAATCCCTTGGGTTTTTTTGTCGGTAAATCGGGGCTAAATTTGCAAAAAAAAAGCTGTGTTTTCCCTTCCAAAAAAAAATGTGTTTCCCCTTCTCCCCCCCTATCCATAAAACCAAAAAATTTAGAATTTACAAAAAATTAAAATTTCCCGGGAATTTAAAAAGTTTTTTTTTTCATGACTTCAGTTTTTATATTATTTTTCCCCATCATTTCGGGTTTGTGGTGTAAAAAACCCGTATCTGTATTCATTTAAAAAATGTTTTTTTTGTATGGTTTTTGGGGAAATTGTATCGATAAAAAATTTAAATGATTTGACATTTTTTCCTATGGAAATAGGGGCCCTCAGTTTTCTTTTAGTTTCATTTTCACTGATAGTTTTTTTGGAGGGAAATTTATTGACAAAATGATGTATCACTGTATTGAACAAAATTTAAAACCATTTTTTTTTTTTTTGGGTTTTATATCTTTTTTATCAAAAGGGGGAGATAAATCCTTACCCAAAGTTAAAGCTTTTTAAAGGGGTTTGTCCGGGTTTTTGGTGATAAAGTCTCAAGGGTGAGATAATATTTTATTTTATTTGCAGACTTGTAAACCCTTACGTGCACGCTGTCGGTTTCCCCTGGTGCTAAAGGCTTTTGGGGTCATATCCCTGCAAGTCGGTTTTTTTCCTTATTTCCCAGTTTTCATTCAGCTTGCCCTGTCCAGTTTTTGGTACTTAAAGTTAAAATTGATTTGTGGCTATGTTTGTCTTGTTGGTATGGGACCAGGGTTTTATGAAAAATCAAATATTGTGGTAAATTCACCAATTCCCAGCCCCGGAAAAAGTCCTGACAGAAAAGTCCCTTTAAAAGGAGAGGTCTCCAATTTCCGGGTCTCGGGGGCCCGCCAACCCAGTGGGGTTTTCGGGAAATTTCCCTTTTAAATATTGCCGGGGTTGGTAATGTGTTTTCATCTAAAAACGGGTTTTTTTGTTTCCCAAAACCCAAATGTGAATTTTAAAGGGAAACCCGTCACCGGGAAATTAAGCCCCTACATATCACCCCTTTTCCCGGGCCCCTTCCTAGCTGTCCCTATCTTTCCTTTTTTGAGAAAAATTTCCCCCCTATAAAACAGAAAAAAAAAAACCTTTTTACTTACAGAAGTCCCTGTGCGGGGGGAAATTTAAAAAAAAGGGGAAAAAGGCTTCATTTTTCCCCCCTCCTCGATGCGGCAGCCCCACCCCCCGTTGGGGGGCCCATTTTTTTCTTTTTCATCCCCGCCCCCCTTTTTTTGGGAATCCCCCGCCTGCTTTAAAACCTTTTCATGTTGTGGTGATCCCGCCTCGATGTGCCCCCCGACCGGGAAACACGCATATGGGAGTTTGGGATTTCTGCTGGGTGCAGCAACACGGGTTAGCTGCTGCTGGAGCCGAGTGTTTGATTAAAAGCACTGAAAACCCAGATGTGTTGGTAAATTTGCAGAAGATAGGAGCTGCCCTGGGCATATGGGGAGGGGGTGAAGTGTGTCAGGACAGCACAGGAGCTGTGTGTAGGAGAGCTGGGGTGAAGTTTTAACACAGCCTGTGAGCTCTCTCAGAGGGGGCTTTTAAATGAGGCAAAAATAAAGCGGGCGGGGGAGGAGAAAAAGGTTTTTTTTTTTTGTTTGACTAACACACCCTTTTGGGGGAAGGTAAAGATTTTTTAACCCCTTTTGGGTTTGTATGGGTTGAAATCGGCTGCGCCCGGAACCCGGAGGTCTGTGAATCCCTAAAACTGTCCCATTAAACTTGTGTTTGTGTGAGTAAATACTTGAGTCACTGCCCTTCTGTCGTCCCGACCCTAACTGCAAACCTTACATTTGTAAGCGGGGGGGGGAGTTTCCCAAAATTGGGGAGGTTGGCGATGAAAAAAGGGAATAAACCCCCAGCGGGGCGTTGCTGCTGCATGAGGAGGGAAAATGGACCCTGGGCCTCCTTTTCAGTCCCAGCCCCGGGGACTTCGGTAAGTTAAAGTTATTTTTCTCCCTGTTTTTTTTGGGTGGATTTTAGCCAGAGAGGGATAGATAGGGAGCAGTAGGAAGGTGAGGGACAGGGTAAATGGTGTGGGGGCCCTTAGCCCAGGGGGAACAGGTTCCCCTTTAAAGGGAAATCCGGGAAAATCTGCACTGTTGGTGGCCCAAGGCCGGGATTTGGGGCCCCTGTTTCTAAGGGGGTGCTTTTGGACAAAATCGTATGTGTTTGAGAGTTGTGGGGGACCACCTTTCTTTTTTTTGGTGGGCAGGGGTTTGACATCTTACTGTTTTTTAAAGGGAGTTTGGGGGTTTTCACCATTCTTTTTATGGGTGACTTTTAGGGGTTTAATGGGCTTTACTATTTTTTAGGAGTATTTGGAAAAATTTTCATATTAAATGTGAAGTGAGCCCTTTGAAAGGGATCCGAGGGTTTTCTCAAGAGTTTTTTATAACTGTAATGAGGGGCCAATTTAAAATTTACACCCCTATATGGGTTTTCAGTTTTAAAAAAAATTTATTTATTTATCAAATTTTTAAAACTAAATAAACACTGCCCAAGTGGGGGTTAACAAAAAGAAAAAAATAAAATTTATTAATCACAAAATTTAAAATTTTTTATAGGGCTTGGACACATTTCCTTTTACATAAAGGTTTCAATGAGGGACCCCTGAAAGGGTGGGCGTGAACCCCCGAAAAGGCCCCCTCCCTCTCTGGAAAGGGGGGTTTGGGCTTTTCCCCCAAAAAAAACAATAGCTGACAAACCCCACCCAGATAGGGAGAAAAACGTTCAGGGTCACGCTCCCGCCCTTTCAGAGTCTCCTCGTCAAAACTTGTTTAGGGGTGTCCCGGAAACCCTTAAGCACCATTTCCCCCCTGTAAATACAAGTCTACCGGGATCTTTATTTCATTGAAATTCCAAAAACAAACTAACCAGCCTTTGGAGGAAAAAATACTTGTTGCAAAAAATTGGTCTCATAGGGTCATTAGATTGTCTTTGGAAAAAATGCCCCGTTGTATAATTAAAAAGGGGCTGGGCAGACTTGTATGTAGCAGGGGGGGAAAAGTGATAAATATAATTTTTCCGTAAAATTTCTCGGTATAAGCCGGTTTTTACCCCCAAAAATTGTACGTGAGTCACTTTTTATACTGTAAACAATGGATACAGAATTTCAGTTTCCCCCCCTATTCCCTTAAGGGGCCCCCCCCCTTGGGGTAGTAATCCTGTAAAGGAAGAGTTTTGTAAATTTAAACCCTCCCCTGTTTCCCCTGCGCTGTCCCGCCCCTTTCCATCGGCTTTTTCCGTCCCTTTTCAGCGTCTTCCGTCTTTTTTCCGGTTCCTCCCCCAAAGGGCGCAGGCAATGAGTTTAAATTTCACTGGCGACAGGGGGGAAACGAAAAAAGGGCGGAAGACGGTGGTTTAAGATGAAGGGGGCGTTTATGGCGGCGGGGGAAAAGCCGGGGCGGGGCAGGGGGGGGGCAGGGAAAGGGGTAAGCCTTTTAATCTTTCCTTTTTACAGGAATTACTTACCCAAAAGGGGGGGGGGTATACTGGGTATGGGGGGGCCCGAATTTTTACCCCTGGGGCTGCATATACCTTGGGGCTGCATAACCTCTGGGGTGCATATTTTTCCCCTTTGGGGGGTGTATATTTCCCCTGGGGGGGTGGAATACCTCTGGGGTGATATGGGGCTGATTTACCTCTGGGGCTGTATATTCTCTGGGGGTGCCTTTTTCCCCCTGGGGCTTAATTTGGGGGGTGCTATTTTTTGGGGTCATATAACCCCTGGGGTGCAATAACCCCTGGGGTGTATATAACTTGGGGCTGCAAAAATACCTCCCGGGGTGCATATGGGGCTTTCTTTTACCCCTGGGGCGCCTTTTACCTCTGGGGTATATACCTCTGGGGCTGCTGTTATAACCATGGGGCTGCTTGGTGTATATACCACTTGGGGGGGTGTGCTGTATACTACCCCCTGGGGGGGTGGTATTCCTCATGTGGGGGTTGTATCCCTTTTGCTGGAGTCCACCTCGGTTATACGCAGGAAAAAAGTCAATTAAAAAAAATTTTTTTTCCCCGTTTTTGGGGGGCAAAAAATGGGGGGGGTCGGTTATACGGGTCGGTTATAACGAGTTTTTATTCGGTAATGTGTAATTAATAAAGGTTATATTGTTAATTATTTTTAAACCCCGTGATATTATAATAGAATTCCAAAAATTGGGAAAAGCCTTTCAGATTTAAATTTTGGTTTTAAAACTCCTCGGTTTATTGAACCCCAACCCAAACCCCAATGTTTTTGGCAGAAGTGTTTGGGCTTTTCAAGCAGTGGTACATCACAATAGTGAGAGGTAAAAATAAACGTGTTTTTTAACCCAATTCATTTACAAAATTTATTAATCTTTAAAAAATTTTTTCCCTTTATGAGAAAATTTTAAAGTGCAAAAATTTATTACCCTATAAACTTTTCTCCTTTTGGGGTACAATTTCAAAACAAAACCCCCATTAACTTTGTTCATTTTAGTTTTTTTTAACCATATAAAATTTTTTAAGCTCAGGTGTTAGGGTTAATAAATGAGCCTTTTTGATTATTTATGCCATTTTTTTTTAGGTTTTTTTAAAGCTCTAAGGGAACCCCATCCCCTCATTATTATGCAGTCCCTGCGGTAAGGGCGTTTTGTGTTTTGCCGGGTTGTTAAGGCCCAATTTCGCACTAAGGGGACCCAATGATTTTGTTTTTTTCCCGCCAGTGTCGGGGTTCACCGTGTCACCCGGGCCCGCTACGTCCGGCTTTAGGTGATGATTTGCAGGGCATGCCCCCCAAATTGTCTCTTAGGTCTTTTCCCCCCATTTAGTTAATGGACAGTCACCCCTACTTCCCTTTCTATCAAATTTAAAATATCGGGGATAAAAATCCTCATTTACCTTTAAAAGGGTTATGTGGGCCCAGTCTCTGAAATGAGGGCATAAGATCCCCTTTTTGGGTGTTTGGTTCAAACCCAAAATGTCCCCACTTGACTTTGGAGGTGGTTTCCTTTTCCCCCCAAAAGGTGATATGTGGCGTCCTGGGGTTCTATTTCATACCCAACCCTTTTCCCCCCATTTTCATTACGATATTACCCTGATTAGTTTATATATTAAATTTCTTTGGCGCTTTCCCCTTTTTTTCTGCTCAAAAAGTTTTACCCCTATGAATAAATTTTAAAAAAAAAAAATTACTTAAACGGGAAAAAATGACTTCATTCTTTCAAATTATGTGTTCGCAAAAAAGAAAAAAAAATTTATGTTTTAAAAATTATATATTGAGAAAAAATTCCATATATAAAAAAAAAAATAGATTCTTTTTTATATAATCTATTATTTTAAAAAATATATATAAAAAATAGTTTTTTTTGGTTTAAATTTGGGGCGCATAGTTCCCCTTGGGGCTACGTTTACAGCTCCTCCCTCCTTGCTGTATAAAATTTTTAAAAAAAAAAATGGGGGGGAGTTTCTTTTTTAAACAACCCCCTTTTTTCGGCCCTCAGGGGGGGGGGGGACAACGTTTGGGGGGTTTTTCCCCTTTTTTTTGTAGAGAAAGGGGGAAAAAATCCCGAAAAAAATTTTCACCCCCACCGATGGCTGAATAAAAGGGGGGTTTTTCCAAAAAAAAAGGTTTTTTTAGTTCTTTATCTTGTATAAAATATATGTTACTAAAAAAAAAGGGCCCCCCCGGCTATTTTTTTTTGGGAGGGGGGGGGTGAAATGGGGAAATCTGTGTTTTCCCCTTTTTTTGGGGTAGCAGGAGCAGGACATGGTCACACAGTTTGCGCCCCTTTTCCCAAATACTCATTTTTTTTTTTTGTCATCGCCCATAAAAAGGGTTTTTCGTGGTTGCACTTTATTTGGTTTTTTTATGGGTTTTTACTGTTATGGGGTCCCCCAATGGTTAAACGTTTAGGTTTTGGTCGGGTTTTTTACTGTATATTGGGGTCTCAGTGGTTAGACGTATATTGGGGGGTCAGTGGTTGCAATGCTTACTGTGAAATCAGTGGTTTTGGTTTTTTTTTTTAAAATGGGTCGGGGGGTTAGCATGTATTCCATGGGGCCCCGGTTTGGGTTTGCATTGTATAAAAGGGGGGGCCCGTGGTTAGCATTGTATGGTGGTCAGGGTTACCCCCAAGATGGGGGTCAGTGGGTTGCACTGTTTAAAAAGGGGGGCCCCCTGGTTAGGCCGATATGCTGGCCCCAGTGATAAGCAACCCCCATGGGGGCAGGGGGTTTTTAAAAGCAACCCCTATAGGCCACCCCCGGGGGGGGCCAAAAGGGGGGAGCGGGATTCAAATCTTTCCCCCAAAAGGGGGCCCCCCGGGAAAGGGTAAAATTTGGTGACTAAAAAAAATGGGGGGCCCAGGGGGATTTTGGAAAAAAACCATTTGGAGCTCAGGGCCCAAAAATGCTGGGGTGGCTTTTGGGGGGGGATTTGAGAGGGCAGGGTTTTTTAAACCCCCGTAAAACCCCCCCGGGGGGCCCTCTTTGGGTTTACTGCCGGGCCCGAGCCCAAAGAGCGGGGCGGGACTCAAATTACAGTGCAAAAAATTTGGGGGAGGATTTGAATTTTCCCCCCCCCCTATTGTCTGAGTGGGCAAAAACAGGGGGGGGTGGCGCCCAGGCCCGGGTGAAGTGCGAGTGGGGCAGAAAAAAAAAAGAATAGAAGTGGGTGAATGGCGCATAGCAGGGGGGGGAAACTGCAGTTAAAGGGGGGGGGGAAAAAAATTTTGCGAGCAGGGGAGGCAAGGGGGGGTGGGGGGGTCATTGCAATTTAGCAAGGGGAAAAGGGGGGAGAAGGGAAGGGGGGGGGCAAGGGGGAGTGAGGGGAAACCCCCCAGTACGAGGTGAGGGGGGCGCAGGGAAAAAAGGGGGAACCCCCGGGAGAGAGCAAGAAAACAGAGTAGGGAAATGTGGAGAAGAGCAGGGGGTTAGGGGGAAAAGGGGGGGGGAGCAATGGGCGAGCAGGGGGGGTGGAGCAAAGGGGGGGGAGTGGGGGACCCAAGGGGGGGAGCGAGGGGAAAAGCAAAGGGGGGAAAAGGCAGAAAAACAGGAAAAGGGGCAAAAATGGGGGGAGAGAGGGGGGAAAACGGGGGGGCGTGGGGTGGAAGGGGGGGGCAGGGGGTGAGTGAAGCAGTTTTGGGGGAAATGGAGAAGGAAAAGGGGAAAAGGGGGGGAAGAGAGGGGGTGAGTGGGGAAAGGGGGGGCAAAAGAGCGGGAAAAGAAAAGGGGGAGAGTGGCGGAAAAGGGGGACAGAGGGGCCCCCAAAAAGGGGGAGAGTGGGGGGACAGTGGACAGTTGGGGTGGGAGAGCAGGAGTAATTTGGGGCAGGCCGGTGGGGGCACAGTGGGGCAGAGGGGGGGGGGGGGTGGAGCATCTGGGGGGAGTAGAGAAGGGGGGGGGGAAAAAGGGGGGGTTTTTAGTGAGGGGGGACAGAGGGGGGGAAAATGGTGTAGGGGAGTGGGGGGGGAAAAAAGGGGGGAAGGCGGCAGAGGGGGGGGACCCCCGGGGCAGGAGGGGGGCCGCGCAGCAGACAGGGGGGGCAGAAAAAAGCGAAACCCCGGGGGAGGGGAGGACATTGTGGGGGGGGGCGCCACAGGGTGGGGGGCCCGTGGGGGCATTGTGGGGGGAAAAAGGGAGTAGGGGGGGGGAGTAGTGGAGCTTTTTGGGGGGGGCAGCGCAGAGGGCAGGGGCGGGAGCGCAGGGGCATTTGGGGGGGGGAAAAAAAAAGGGGGGGCTTTTAAAGCAGTGGCATTTTGGGGGGGGCAAGGGGAAGGGGAGCGGCATGCAGCATCGTGGGGGGAGCGCCAGGGGGGCGGGGGGAAGGGGAGCTTTAGGGGGCAGCCAAGGGCGGGGACTTTTGGGGGGGCGGGGGTACAGGGAGCAGCGGGGGAGCTTTGGGGGGGGGGCCGCTGCAGGGGGGGGGGACGTGACATTGTGGGGGGAGCGTGCCAGAGGGGGGGACAGGGAAAGCAGTGGGCTTTGGGGGGGAGGACACAGCAGGGCAGGGGACATTTGGAGCATTGTGGGGGGGCAGCGCAGCAGGGGGGGGGAAAGTGGGGCGGCAGGGGCTTTGGGGGGGCGTACAGCACGGGGGGGGCATGGGCGGCAGCGGAGCTTGTGGGGGGGGGGCCAGCAGGGCGGGGGATGGAGAGCAAAGGATTTGGGGGGGCCACAGCAGGGCAGGGGGACAATGAAAGCATTGTGGAGGGGCAGCGCAGCATGGCAGGGGGGCGTGGAGTAGCAATGGAGCATTGTGGGGGGCAGTGCAGCAGGGCAGGGGGACAGTGGAGCATTGTGGGGGGGACCGCAGCAGGGAAAGGGGGACAGTGGGGCATGGGAGGCAGCACAGGGGGGCAGTAGAGTGGGGGGGGGAGCAGTGGATACTGGGAGAGCAGGGGTGCTGCTGTCTGTACCTGTTCTCTGCTCCCCACTTCCCGTGTCTTTTAAAGGGGTGTTTGGTGATATCAGAGTCATGTGATCTGTGGACTTCCCCCCAACTGTGACATCACCACAGGTTCTCCAGATTTTCAACGGATTTGTGGGGGTATGCGGGGTGCAGGGCCTGGCAGGGATGATTGGGGCATTGATCAGGACACCGGGTGGACTGTTGGGGCGGGTGGCGGGTATGTGGAGGGGAAGTGCGGGGCCGGTGGGGTTGATCTGGTGAGGGAGGTGGATACAGCGTGGGTGACGACGGGAGAGTACGGCGATTGCCATACTGTGACACCATCACCGGGGTGTCCTAATAATGGCGGCCGGGCGCACCTCGGCCGCCGCGGTGGGTTCTGGGAGATCGACATAAGCCCCGAAGGTCTGTGAAAAAACCATGTTGGTGACTATATATATATTGAAACCCCGAGATTCTTTCAGATAATACTCAGTTTCTTCCTGAAAATGATTGCAAAACACAAATTCTTTGTTTTTTAAAACTTCATTTAATTTGTCTTCAATAAAAAAAACATAAAAAGAATTGTCCTAAAGCCAAACTGGATATAATTCCACACCAAACATAAAAAGGGGTTTGGGCAAAAGTAAATTTGGGACTGTTTTTGAAAAAAAACATGTGATTTCTTCTCAAATTTGTGTAATTAAAAAGCACCTGTAAAAATTACCTGTGGCACCTAACAGGTGTTGGCAATAACAAATCACACTTGCAGCCAGTTGAAGGATTAAAAATTGAAATCAACCTCTGTCCCCGTGTCCTTGTGTGTACCACATTGAGTATGGAGGAAAAAAAAGAAAACAAAGAACTGTCTGAGACTTGAGAAAAACCAAATTGTGAGGAAGCATGAGCAATCTCAAGGCTACAAGTCCATCTCCAAAGAACTGAATGTTCCTGTTCTACCGTGTGCAGTGTTATCAAGACATTTAAAGCCCATGGCACTTGGGGTAATCTCCTAGATGTGGACGGAAAAGAAAAATTGACAAGAGATTTCAACGCAGATTGTGCGGATGGTGAATAAAGAACCTTGACTAACATCCAACAAGTTCAAGCTGCCCCGCAGTCCGAGGGTACTACAGAGTCAACCCATACTATCCGTCAGCGTCTGAATGAAAGGGGTGTATGGGGAGGAGACCAGGAAGACCCCACTTCTTACCCCCGAGACATAAAAAAAAACCAGGCTGGAGTTTTTCCAAAACTTACCTGAGAAACCCTAAAATATTTTGGAAGAATGTTCTCTCTTTTTGGGCAAAGGCATCAACATAGAGTTTTTCGGAGAAAAAAAGAGGCATTCAAAGAAAAGAACACAGTCCCTACAGTCAAACATGGCGGAGGTTTCTGATGTTTTGGGGTTGCTTTGCTGCCCTCTGGCACTGGACTGCTTGACCATGTGCATGGCATTATGAAGTCTGAAGACTATGAACAAATTTTGCAGCATAATGTAGGGCCCAGTGTGAGAAAGCTGGGTCTCCCTCAGAGGGCTTCCAGCAGGACAATGACCCAAAACACACAGAACACCTGTGGAGAGATCTAAAAATGGCAATTTGGAGAAGGCACCCTTCAAATATCAGGGACCTGGAGCAGTTTGCCAAAGAAGAATGGTCTAAAATTCCAGCAGAGCATTGTAAGAAAACTCATTGTATGATTACCGGAAGCGGTTGATCGCAGTTTATTTTGGCTAAAGGTTGTGCAACCAAGTATTAGGCTGAGGGTGCCAATACTTTTCACCGGCCAATTTTTGGAGTTTTGAGTGAAATGATAAATGTTTTGCTTTTTGCTTCATTCTCTTTTGTGCTTTTTCATTGAAGACAAATTAAATGAAGATAATAATACCAAAGAATTTGTGATTGCAATCATCTTCAGGAAGAAACTGAGTATTATCTGACAGAATTGCAGGGGTGTCAATACTTTTTGGCCAACACTGTATTTAATATTATATAATATATATATATACAAAAATGCAAAAACATACCACTGTGGAGCAACTCTATACTATATACCTCTCACTATTGGTGATGTACACACTGCTTGAGAGAGGCAGGCACTTACTGCCAAAACCTTGTGGTCGGTTGGGCCAATAGGCAGGAGAAGTATGAACCAAATTTTCTGAGTGCTGTCCGAATTTTGGTATGTCTGTATATGGGAGCGGCTGAACATTGCACAGGACTTTGCACCTAAGTATTACTTGTAGCTTAGTGCTGCTCTTGAATTTTGAGTTTATATAATCAAGGGCCTAAATTACGGTAATCAAGAATATAACCTTTATTAATTATACATCAGCATATATACATTATAATATATATATATCATATATATATATATATATATATATATATATATAATATATATATATATATATACAGTTCAGACCAAAAGTTTGGACACACCTCATTCAATGAGTTTCTGTATTTTCATGACTATGAAAATTGTAGATTCATACTGAACGCTTCAGAACTATGTATTAACACATGTGGAGTTATATACTTAACAAAAAAGTGTGAAACAACTGAAAATATGTCTTATATTCTAGAGGTTCTTCAAAGTAGCCACCTTTTGCTTTGATTACTGCTTTGCACACTCTTGGCATTCTCTTGATGAGCTTCAAGAGGAAGTCACCAGAAATGGTTTTCTCTTCACAGGTGTGCCCTGTCAGGTTTAATAAGTGGGATCTCTTGCCTTATATATGGGGTTTGGACCATCAATTGTGTTGTGCAGAAGTCTGGTGGATACACAGCTGATAGTCCTACTGAATAGACTGTTAGAATTTGTATTATGGCAAGAAAAAAGCAGCTAAGTAAGGGAAAATAAGTGGCCATCATTACTTTAAGAAATGAAGGTCAGTCCGAAAAATTGGGAAAACTTTGAAAGTGTCCCCAAGTGCAGTTGCAAAAACCATCAAGCGCTACAAAGAAACTGGCTCACATGAGGACCGACCCAGAAAAGGAAGACCAAGAGTCACCTCTGCTGCGGAGGATAAGCTAATTCAAGTCACCAGCCTCAGAAATCGCAGGTTAACGGCAGCTCAGATTAGAGACCAGGTCAATACCATACAGCAGTTCTAGCAGCAGACACATCTCTACAACAACTGTTAACAGGAGACTTTGTGCAGTAGGCCTTCATGGAAATATAGCTGATAGGAAACCACTGCTATGGACAGGCAACAAGCAGAAGAGACTTGTTTGGGCTAAAGAACACAAGGAATGGACATTAGACCAGTGGAAATCTGTGCTTTGGTCTGATGAGTCCAAATTTGAGATCTTCGGTTCCAACCACCGTGTCTTTGTGTACACAGAAAAGGTGAACGGATGGACTCTACATACCTGGTTGAAGCATGGAGGAGGAGGTGTGATGGTGATGGGGTGCTATGCCAGATGACCTGGCCTCCACATTCACCAGACCTGAACCCAATCGAGATGGTTTGGGGTGAGCTGGACGGCAGAGTGAAGGCAAAAGGGCCAACAAGTGCTAAGCATCTCTGGGAACTCCTTCAAAGACTGTTGGAAGACCATTTCCAGTGACTACCTCTTGAAGCTCATCAAGAGAATGCCAAAAGTGTGCAAAGCAGTAGTCAAAGCAAAAGGTGGCTACTTTGAAGAAACCTAGAATATAAGACATATTTTCAGTTGTTTCACATTTTTTTTGTTAAGTATATAATTCCACATGTGTTAATTCAGGCTAGGGTCACACTTATGTTTTTTTTTTTTAAACCTGATCTAGTTTTGAGCTTTTAAAAAAACTCAAAACCGGAACAGGAAACACTCCACATAGGAGCCTATTGTAAAAACCGGATTGCTTTACAAGCAATTCGATTACCGCCTCCGGCTCTGCAGCCTGCGTGAAAAATCATGCAGGCTGCAGTTTTCGGAGCGGTTCTGTGACTGCAATGCGGTAAGCGGATTGCTCAGGACGTGTAACCGTATATACTTTGCTTATCCCGGCTGCCGCCGGGATAAGCAAAGTGTTGTCACTGTTAAATAATAATAAATATTATTAATAATTGTGGCCATAATGTCTCTAGGGGGTGCCTACCCCCCTAGAGAAATACCACCCACGCATATAATGAGTTAATTGCTGATGTACAGTAAGCTGACTCCTGTCGGCTCTGTACATTTTTATGAATGAAGCCGTCTGCTCCCCTGTGAGCGGTGTGCATACTATACGTAATTCACGTATAGTATGTGCGCCGCCCAGGGTCCTGTAGCCATTTACACTAGATCTATGGGCTGTGCAGCGCCATAGATCTACTGTAAAAAACCTACAGGACCTCGGACAGCACACATACTATATGTACATTACGTATAGTATGTGCACCGCTCACAGAGTAGCAGGCGGCTTCATTCATAAAAATGTGAACACAATTCTATAAAAAAGTGTGACCCTAGCCTCATTGTTTTGATGGCTTCAGTGTGAATATACAATTTTCATAGTCATAAAAATACAGAAAACTCTTTGAATGAGAAGGTGTGTCCAAACGTTTGGTCTGTACTGTAGATATATATATATATATACTGTAAATTGGTATAACAAATGAAATAAAATACTTAAAACATAAAATCCCATATTGGTAAAATGCAATGATTTTATTCCTCAAACAACACACAGAACACACATGAGCTCATTTTGCCAATTATAGCATTCAAATTGGTGTGGAGCCTATTTAGTAATAAAATAACGCAGTATATACATTACTAGTTCTGTAACGTGACTCCTCTTTTATACTTATCAAACATTTTGCCCTTTAAAGATTTCTACATTTTTAGCACAATGACAATAGTTTTGCAAAAATAACTGGAGAGATGATTTATGGATTTTATAATGTTGTAGGCAATCCAAAAGATTGCCCCGTAGAATTAATATGTGATGAATATGAATAATGTGCTTTCTTTTATAGTGTGAGATAGAATGTTGCATTCTTTGTTTGCAAAATGTGTTAAGTAATGCTCTCTAGGGGATGAACATCTATCACTGAAGAGTAAATGTCAGAATATTGCATGATTTGGCCAACAATGAGGTTTGGTGGTTGACATGGACAATTTTGAACTTGTGTTCATACTAAAACTGAAACCTATTAATTCATGCATGAATTGCTGTCACTTGACTGTCCTGTAGGCTGTATTTTTCACTTTTGCTTACCTTAATTTTATAATATGTGAACATTCTAGGTCATTTACAGCCACAAGAACAAAATGTGCTTCTTCTACCTTGAGGAAATAGAACCAAATGTGTCTGTTAGTAGGATTATTGAAGTCATCATACAGACATTCACATTAAAACCTGTCTTAACTTTTTTCTTATTTCTTTGCTGGTGCCTATATTCTTTTTATGTACAGTTCTACTGCATGTTGCAAACACTGCCCTGCAAACAAGGTTATTGCTATATGTGATACTATCTAGTCTTGGTGAAATACGACTTCAAACATGACCATTTTCGACTGAGTGCAGTGATGATCTTTTCCGGAGGTAGCCAGCTATATATCTCTGTGAAGGTTGAGTATAGAAAACATATTCAATTTATGGTAATGTGAAGAGTCATATAACATCTGCAACACACCTTCGAAGCAATGCAATTTATGTATTCCAATTTACATTAAGAAAACCATATTTTTGCATTGCTTAGTTTAGTCTTTTTGGCCATTGGTCAAATTAAATAACTTTTTTTTATTGCATTTTCTTTTTTATATATTTTTGTAGAATTGCATACTATTTTTATCATTATTTATAACAATTACTGTATTTTTCGCTTTATTAGGCGCACTGGATTATAAGATGCACCCCAAATATGTTTAAAGAAAAAAAATATTTTTTAATAATAAAAGTGGTCGGTTTATAATGCCAGTGTCCATCTTACAGTCAGTATATATGTCCCTTATCCTGATATATACAGTGTTGGCCAAAAGTATTGACACCCCTGCAATTCTGTCAGATTAATACTCAGTTTCTTCCTGAAAATGATTGCAATCACAAATTCTTTGGTATTATTATATTCATTTAATGTGTCTTCAATTAAAAAAACACAAAAAGAATTGTCCTAAAGCCAAATTGGATATTATTCCACACCAAGCATAAAAAAGGGGGAGGACAAAAATATTGGCACTGTTAGAAAAATCATGTGATGCTTCTCTAATTTGTGTAATTAACAGCACCTGTAACTTACCTGTGGCACCTAACAGGTGTTGGCAATAACTAAATCACACTTGTAGCCAGTTGACATGGATTAAAGTTGACTTAACCTCTGTCCTGTGTCCTTGTGTGTACCACATTGAGCATGGAGAAAAGAAAGAAGACCAAAGAACTGTCTGAGGACTTGGGAAACCAAATTGAGGAAGCATGAGCAATCTCAAGGCTACAAGTCCACCTCCAAAGAACTGAATGTCCCTGTGTCTACCGTGCACAGTGTCATCAAGACGTTTAAAGCCCATGGCACTGTGGCTAACCTCCTTAGATGTGGGCGGAAAAGAAAAATCGACAAGAGATTTCAACGCAAGATTGTGCGGATGGTGGATAAAGAACCTCAGCTAACATCCAAACAAGTTCAAGCTGCCCTGCAGTCCGAGGGTACAACAGTGTCAACCCGTACTATCCGTCGGCATCCTGAATCAAAAGGGACTGTATGGTAGGAGACCCAGGAAGACCCCACTTCTTACCCCGAGACATAAAAAAGCCAGGCTGGCGTTTGCCAAAACTTACCTGAGAAAGCCTAAAACGTTTTGGAAGAACGTTTTCTCTTTTTGGGCAAAGGCATCAACATAGAGTTTACAGGAGAAAAAAAAGAGGCATTCAAAGAAAAGAACACGGTCCCTACAGTCAAACATGGCGGAGGTTCCCTGATGTTTTGGGGTTGATTTGCTGCCTCTGGCACTGGACTGTTTGACCGTGTGCATGGCATTATGAAGTCTGAAGACTACCAACAAAATTTGCAGCATAATGTAGTGCCCAGTGTGAGAAAGCTGGGTCTCCCTCAGAGGTCATGGCTCTTCCAGCAGGAAAATGACCCAAAACACACTTCAAAAAGCACTAGAAAGGACTGGAGTCTTCTAAGGTGGCCAGCAATGAGTCCAGATCTGAATCCCATAGAACAACTGTGGAGAGATCTAAAAATGGCAGTTTGGAGAAGGCACCCTTCAAATATCAGGGACCTGGAGCAGTTTGCCAAAGAAGAATGGTCTAAAATTCCAGCAGAGCATTGTAAGAAACTCATTGATGGTTACCGGAAGCGGTTGATCGCAGTTATTTTGGCTAAAGGTTGTGCAACCATGTATTAGGCTGGAGGTGCCAATACTTTTGTCCGGCCCATTTTTGGAGTTTTGTGTGAAATGATCAATGTTTTGCTTTTTGCTTCATTCTCTTTTGTGTTTTTTCATTTAAGACAAATTAAATGAAGATAATAATACCAAAGAATTTGTGATTGAAATTATTTTCAGGAAGAAACTGAGTATTATCTGACAGAATTGCAGGGGTGTCAATACTTTTGGCCACAACTGTATGAAGTGAAAATTCACCCGTATATCATCAAATTGGTTATTAAAACCGTTCTCTCTCAAAAAAAAAAAAGAATTGGGACATTATAATTAGGAAGAAAACTGAGTATTATCTGACAGAATTGCAGGGATGTCAATACTTTTGGCCAGCACTGTATATTTATACTGTATATATATATTATATATATATATATATATATATAATATATATATATATATACATATAAATACATATATATATCCCGTCTAGGGCTACATAGCCCCTCCACCCTGGTACATGGCCCCCCATCCTGCATATGGCCAACTTATCCTAGATATCGCCCCTCATCCTGGTACATGACCCCCTCCATCCTGGATATAGCCCCTGATCCTGGTACATGGCCCCCATTCTAGATATAGCCTGCTTATCCTGGTACATGGTGCTCCAATCCTGCATATGGCCCCCCATCCAGCATATGGCCTCTCATACTAGATATGCCACTCTTATCCTAGTACATGACCTGCCATTCTGCATATGTCCCCCCATCCTGCATGTGGCCCCCTTATCCTAGTACATGGCCCCCCATCCTGTATATGGCCCTCCGTCACTCTATATGCCCCCTGCTGGTGGACACAATTAAAAAATAAATGCTGTTAACTCACCTCTCTGGCAGTCACTCTTTCCAGCTCACCTGTGTCTATCTGTGTTTGTGCCAGCATTGGATCATGTGACCAGTGTACACAAGATGATGTCACTGTGCTGCCTGTGCTGTACCAATCACATCATTGGATACCGGTACAGGCACAGGAAGACACCGCTGAGCTGAGAGGTGGGAGAGACGGAGAGGTGAGTTAACAACGTTAATCATTTTAGTGTGCGTGCCAGCAGGAGGGGGAGGCATATAGTCTGACGGTGGAGCCATACCCAGGATGGGGGAGTGAGTGCAGGCTCATATAATATGCAATTCTTCCCCGCCGACCTCTCAGCCCCAGCTTTAGCACTGGGGTGATGGACAGAGGATGCAGTGCATATTACACGAGCGGGGGCACCTGACCACAGGCCGCAGCTGCAGCCTGCACCAGCTTTTTCCAACACCTGTGCACCCTGTCAAAGGCCACTCCTCCTCCTACAGTACAGCATGTATATTTCTATTATAAAACACCCCACCCACTATTCTCAAAAATTTGGGGATCAAAAGTGCGTTTTATAATCCAAAAAATACTGTAATCTGTTCTACAATTATTATTTTGTAGTTGCTATGGAGAGATTACATCTTATAGTGAACAAATTACAATTTATATTACAATTACATTACATTAAAGTGTTATATTATTTTACCATTATCTAATTTCTTTATTTGCACACATCCTTGACTCCATTAACTTTTTTTCATGTCTTTTTTTATCTATTCAACTGCTAAGATACATGCCTGGCCTGAAGAAGACAACTGCCCAATGTTTAAGCGCAGAGCTCTGGTTTTCATTAATAAATTCTTGAAGATAAAGGTGCATTGCCTGCACAGTTTGTCTCTGCACTCAGGATTACCGCAGTCCAGGCAGCTTTGTGTGTGGCCAGTAACTATGGTACATATCGGGTAACTAAGGGCTGCGTTCACCCGAAGTTACCGACGTTACCGCTGGTGGTTACAGCAGGCTGAGCTCTGCTGTAACGCACTCCGGCTGCCGCAGGGGCAGCACTGAGTGTGACCCTAGCCTAAGAACCTGATGAGCACAGAATGTGATTGGGAAGATATAAGCCATACCATTATTATGTACAATATTTTCAAAAAAGTTGTACAACTTTATTAAATGTTAAAAATGGTTCTAAATCACCATCAAGAGTAGGCATAAGTAGCCAGCCCGGTAACAAGTAACCTTATAAGAGGAGGAAAGTGACATTCTCCCAAATATACCAGAATGTAAAGTTTTTACCTAAACAATGTCTGTGATAACCCCAGGTCAAAAAACAAAATAAGAGTAAAATATCATAGAAATTAAGACTTGGGTTACATGATGTACCAAAAACAGGTTACACAGACAATTGGTTTGAATAGGGAGATATTAAATTGCCAACTCCCTATACAGAGTGTATTTCCCAAACAGATGGAGCTACATTAAAGCGCCTGGTGCTAAGAGCCAATAGACTTTCAGGGCAATAAATAATGCCACATGAAAAATATACTACTGCAATCACACTGTTTCATGAATTAGGACCCTCTGATGCTTGTGTCGTCCATCTTGGGTGATATTTTAACAGCAAGGATCTAGCCAAGGGCAAAATGCTTCTCTGTTGCCTCCCACTTTTTGGAACATCATGGAGGTAAAGCTAACCCCCTCGTGTGATTGGTTTAGATCTGGTTCACTTCAATATTAGGGGGGCAATACCACTCTGAAACTCCTTTGTCGAAAGTCCATATGAATTGGATCTACTGAACAGGACTCCACATGCACTCAATGGGGAGTTTTTGGACACTGATTCTTATAAGTAAATTTAGGATTTTTAACATCTAGCCATACAATTTTCATTATACAGGGTGGGTCATTTATATGGGTACACGTAAATAAAATGGAAATAGTTGGTGATATCAACTTCCTGTTTGTTGCACATTAGTATATTGGAGGGAGAAAACTTTTCCAGATGAGTTGTGACCATGGTGGCCATCTTGAAGTCAGCTATTTTGGATATAACTTTATTTTTTCAATAAAGAGGATAATGTGACACATCAAGCTTATTGAGAACTTCATAAGGAAAACAATGGTGTGCTTGGTTTTAACGTAACTTTATTCTTTCATGAGTTATTTACAAGTTTATGACCACTTATAAAATGTGTTCAAAGTGCTGCCCATTGTGTTGGATTGTCAATTCAACCCTCTTCTCCCACTTTTGACGCACTGATAGCAACACTGCAAAAGAAATGCTAGCATAGGCTTCCAGTATCCGTTGTTTCAGATGCTGCACATCTTGTATCTTCACAGCTTAGAAAATTGGCTTCAGATGACCCCAAAAATAAAAGTCTAAGGGGGTAAGATCGGGGGACCTTTGTGGCTATTCAACTGGCCCATGACAACCAATCCACTTTCCAGGAAACTGCTCATGTAGGAGTGCTCGAACCTGACACTCATAATGGGGTGGTGCATCATCTTGTTGGAAAAAATTCAGGGAACGTGGCATCTTCAGTGTGCACAAAGAGGGCAACACATTATCATGTAGCAATTTCAGATATCCAGTGGCATTGAAGTTTCCATTGATAAAGAATGGCCCCACTATCTTTCTACCCCATATACCACATCATACCATCAATTTTTGTGTTCCAACAGTCTTGGAGGGATCTATCCATTGTGCCCGCCTTGTCTGGTTGTGACCAATAGGCTGAGCTTTGACACTTTGCCTCACATAGACCTGTGTGACTGACGCCCTGTTGGTAACCTTGTGTCTATAAATACCACCAGTGTCCTGCCTGTCAGCATGGATGGTCACAGGTGCTACAACCGCCCCCTTGCTGGGGTTGCAGGGGATTGAGCACCGGTATTCAGACACCTGTGTTGCCTCTCAGAGGAGCCAGCAGCCTCCGGCTAGGTGCAATATATATTTGACATGGCTACATTTTGGTGAGTTTTTTTGAGGATCTATCCACTGTGGGTTAGTGTCAGACCAATAGCGGTGGTTTTGTTTGTTAATTTCACCATTCACAAAAATGTTTGCGTCATCACTGAACATAATGTTTTGTGTAAACTGAGGGTCCTGTTCCAACTTTTGTTTTGCCCACTCTGCAAATTCAGTGTGCCGATCTGGGTCATCCTCGTGAAGATGCTGCAACAGCTGGATTTTGTAAGGGTGCCATTTGTAAGTAGCTAATATCCGCCGGAGGGATGTTCGACTGATGCCACTCTCCAGTGACATGCGGCGAGTGTTACGCTGTGGACTCTTGCTGAATGAAGCTAGTACAGCCACTGATGTTTCTACATTAGTGACAGTTTACTTGCATCCACATTTTTTGGCAAATCCAACACTGAACCTTTTTCATAAATCTTTGCTAACTGTAGCATGGGAGATGGGTGGTCTCGTAGAGTGTCTTGCTTTGAAATCTGCTGCAATGACCCGGGTACTGCGTTCACCAGATATAAACACAATTTCTAACCACTCCTCACATGTTAAGCTCTGCGACATGTCAATTGCTGTAAACAAAGACAAACTTGAAAATAACTCATGAAAGAATAAAGTTACGTTAAAACCAAGCACACCATTGTTTTTCTTATGAAATTCTCAATATGTTTGATGTGTCACATCACCCTTTTCCAATTGAAAAAAATATATTTGGATCCAAAATGGCCAACTTCAAAATGGCCACCATGGTCACCACCCATCTGAAAAAGTTTTCCCACTCCCATATACTAATGTGCCACAAACAGGAAGTTGATTTCACCAACCATTCCCATTTTATTTAGGTGTATCCATATAAATGGCCCGCCCTGTACTTGGCTACTCTATATGACCCATTTTTCATGCAAGAAAAGATGATGTAAGAAACAAAATTCTAAAATATATATGCCATTGTTATGGGTAGTGATGGGCAAACCCGAACTGTAAAGTTTGTGGTTCGTAACCAACACTAGTGTTCGGGTACGAACCCTGAACACTGACTTCCCTGAGACGTCTATGTTACTGTTCGGGTTTGAGTTTGGCTGGGGGTCTGTAAAAGAAAGCAAAACAGTGAGTAAAGCAGCAGCATTATAATTACTGAGGAGTGCACACCACTTTTGGGTCCTGCTCATTAACCTCCTATTTATTCACTGGACTTTTCCTCCAACAGCCAATGACAGATGCTCATTCTGTGTGACAGCATCTGTGATTGGCTGTTGTGACCCTACCCATTGTTCTGGCATCTGTGATTGGTTGCCATATACATTGGTGTATTGGCAACAAACCTGCCATCATAGGGGGTGTAAAAATAAATAAATAATTTAAAGGGAACCTGTCACCATGAAAATGCAGTACAATCTGCAGGCACCATGTTATAGAGCCGGGAGAATTGAATAGATTGATATATCATTTTGTGAGAAAAGATTCAGTATAACCTGTGATTTCATCATTTAAACTCCTGCTCCTTCTGGGATTTTGGGTCTAGAGGTCGGTCCGAACAGTGACTGGCAGCTATCCTTGTATAAGTGTGCATCAGAAAGCAGCTGTCAGTAACTGATAGGACCGCCCACTGAACCCAAAATCCCAGAAACAGCAGAGGATTAAATGATGAAATCACAGGTTATACTCAATCTTTTCTCACAAACTATATATCAATCTACTCTCTTCCCCCTGCTCTGTAACATGGTGCCTGTAGATTGCAATGCATTTTCATGGTGACAGAGTCTCTTTAAAACAATTCGTGTAGGACTCTGCTGTATTTTTGATTCTCAGTGCAGATAAAGCATCCACCTATGGGCTGCAACCCCCAGCATCCTGGTTTTACCTTGGCTAGCAATCAAAAATACAGGGGAGACCATTATTTTTTTCAATCATCTAAATAAATAATTAAGAAAAAAAAAGGCACAGCCTCTGTCCTATTTTTGATTGCCAGTCAAAGTAAAACAAAGCAGATGGGGGCTGGAATTCTCAACGTGGCTAGACTGATAGTTATTTGGCCCCCACAATACAGATTAGTAGCCCACAGCCACCCCAGAAATTGGAACATTCATTAGAAGTGCCAATTCCTGGTGCTTTACCTGGCTCTTCTCGCTGCCCTGGTGCAGTGACAGTCAGGGTAATAGAAGGGGTTAATGACAGCTGAGCATTGACAGCTGTCATCAAGCCCTAGATTGGAAAAGTTCAGGCCTCTTTGATACCACCACATTACCAATCTGGTGATTAAATAATTAAAAAACACAGACACACAGAAAAATCTTTAATTTGAAATAAAAAACAAATCCTCTTTCACCACTTTATTAACCCCAAAAAACAGCCCAGGTCTGAAGCAGTCCAATTTACAACATCACCCAATGGTCGTGGCTCTGTTACACCCACAGACTGCAGTGATGGAACAAGGGGGCAGGGCTACACGGAGAGAAAAAAAACTCAGTTAAATGCTGCAGACAGGGAGAGAATGATTGGCAGCGGTGGGCAGATTACACAGGCAGGGGGTGTGAATCTGCCCTTGGCTGCAGCCCCTAGCCACCTCCTTAGTGGCTGTAGCATGTAAGTTTTCTAACTGTATTATCTCGGGGTACAGGGCTGCTCAAGTGCTGGGTGACCCCTTGCCTGCATGCTGGAGACATGCTGTATCCAGTGCTGTAATTAGATCACCATGCCTGGTTTGGTGACAGGTCCTCTTTAATAAAAATGTCAACTCTCACCCAGTTTGGTTTTAACACCCGCGGACAGGTGTATTTCACCAAGGGGGTGTGTGGCGCCCCTCTGGTTAGGCGCCACAGAGAGGTATTGCACTTTATAAATATATGTGGTATCTCTTTAAGTTGTTGGTTTGGGTTTTAACCTGTGGAGTCTCAAGTTACACACACAGGACTAAGCCACCTTAGTATAGAGGAACTGGTCAGTGGTCCCAAAAGGGGGTGGAGCCTAGATTAGTGAAGAAGTAGGTGAGTGACAGTTACCTCAGACAGTGCTGGGAAGGCAGTCAGGGAGGACGTGCCTGACAGTACTTCTGACAGGAGGGATCCCCATCTCTAAGAGGGGGCCCAGGTCAGAAGGGGAGGGACCAGAACGGTTGGAGCCGGCTGGTAACGTCCAGAGAAACACAGGCAACACAGGAAGCTGAGGCGGTCAGTATTTCACCTCTGGCCACAAACCAACGAGCTGCGGCCCATAATTACCGGGTAGCCGTTAGCCACAAAGGTACCTTGCCCCTCAATGCCAAAATAGATCCAAGATCACAGGAGCATCGACACGGATTCTGGTGGGGGAGGTCCTGACATTTACCTCTACCATCCATAACGGTAAAGGAAACCCGTGCTCCACCGTCGGAGATCAGGGAACTGGCGGAAGAGCTCTGCAAGGGAGGTGAAAGACAGAGAAGAGCAGATTAGACCCTGAAAGACTTGAGAACAAACATCTGGAGACTCCATATTACCGGGATCCACAGTTGGCATCATGTACTCTCTTTATCCCCTGTAAATATACCCCTCATCTAACAAATGACAGCCAGAGCACGGAACCGGGAACCTGACCACCCAGTTAATTCCATCAAACCCAGGCCCGGTATCTGAGTACTCCTGGCCCTGGGCTCATCACATATTGTGCAGGTAGCCATATAAATGACATATGTAGAAGCACAATTAATGTAATTTTTAGCCCTATAGGATCTCCCAGTATGTCTATTTGTGAAGGAGTTAGTTTTCATAATATATCTACACAGTCCACATCATGGATGACCACATTTATAATTCCCAGTATAATGTAACCAGGAAGATTTTGTTCTCAAATAGTTTTCTACAAATAGACTGAGTGAGATATAACTAGCAATATCCCTACCCTTCCTGGGGTTACATCTGAAGCCGTGTTTTAATACTTTACACAGTATTGGATCTTGGTACAAGATTGGCATATACTTGTGTAAAATAGAGACAATGTTCTTATAGTCAGTGCTAAAAGGTGTACTGAAAGTCACAATTAGATTATTCATCTCTAGTTATGGGCTCTCATACCCTTCCTTTTTTTAATCAGGGACTAATGTAGTGCCCAGGCTTTGACGTAGAAGGGCCACTCCGGGTCACTGGCTTGGGCCTAAACGCGGCACCGACCACCAGGACATCTTTGCAGCTCTCCTAGCGTCTGCACACTCTGACTAACTCCTCTCCCAGCAGCAGTATTTATAGGGGATCTTGCCTAAGGTCAGCAAGTGGGGCTCCCCCTACTGTGCCGGGGTGGAAGATGTTGTATGTAGTAGGTACCTGCTGTTGAAACCCAGCTGTGCATTAGAGAAGCCTGTGGCTACCTGCGTGAGCAGGGCGCCGCACTAATAATTCATATATAAAGAATATTTTTTTCTTTACTTTCATGTATCACATTTTATTTGTCACATTCTATGGGTCACTTTTGTATTAACACACGTGGTAAAAGTACAAACATGAGAGTACGGCAAACAACACAGAGTTCATAAATCTTGCAATAATAGTTCATATAGTGATGCCAAATGGAATATTCTCTTAGGCTGGGTTCAAATTTGCGTATGTGTCTGCATGCTTATAGCATGCAGACACAAACGCAGTGCAAACGCAGCCCATACTGATATGAACACAGCAGAGAATCTCCGCATGCGTTCACTTTAGTATCAGCCCGGCCAGCCAATCACCTGTCTTGGGGGAGGATCGGTGTAGGAGATCAGCGGCAGAGATCTCCTCCTCCCGGCCACAGCTGATCTCCCGCCGGTGTCATCGCGGGAGATTTGAAGACACAGCTGATCTGACAACTGTTTAAATCTCCGCGCTGACACCGAATAGGGTGATATCAGTGTAGAAGATAAGAAACAGCTGATCGCTGTTTCAAATCTCCTGCGCTGACATCACCTATTCGGTGTCGGCGCGGGAGATTTAAACAGCTGTCAGATCAGCTGGGTCTTCAACTCTCCCGCGCTGACACCGAGATTTCAATGAGATCCACAGCGTTCTCCTGCGCTGTCATGCAGAGGACACTGCGGATCCATTAACTTCAATGCATGGTTTGTGCACTTGCGGGCACTTGCAGATAAATCAAGCGCCCGCGACTGAACAAAAGAAGTAGCTCGGAGTGTGCTCGGATGGTGCACAATTTGTGCGAATCTGAATGCAAACGCAACTGAACGCAGCCAAACGCAGGCACATGCGTTCCCATGTTAAACATAGGAACTCATGTGCACAAGCGTTTGGCTACGTTCGGTCACGCTGCGCTTGCTTACGCTAATATGAAGCCAGCCTTAGGAACAGTTCATTCACAGTGCTAAACAGATTAATCTTTTAGTAACAGTTCACACTGGAAGTGGCCAATAACAGAACAGTCTATAAGTAACAGTTCACAAACAGGAAGTCCTGAAACTGGTATTGTCTCTGGGAACAAATTCCAGAACTGGATGCTCTGCAGTGTAACAAAAAAGTCCCAATCAGTTCTGAGCACTGCAACTGCAGCCAAAATAACAGAAAAGCCGCAGCAGAGATTTTAGAGCAAACTGAGCTTACATGGGGAGAGGCAGGCCGGTAAAAGCTGAAGCAGAAACACACTCAAAACAGAGCAGCTTGATGCAGGAGGCAAACTGGAAGCAGATGTAGTGAGTGAACATCAGACTGCAAGTGGCTGGAAAGAGCCAAACCGGAATAACTGTGGGAGGAACACAAACTTGAGATGTACAAGGAGCCACGGATCCAAGTAAAATACTCAAGAAGGCCTGATAGATTGACTGGAGCTTATATATGCAGGAAAGCAGGAACACATGGACAGGAACAAGGTAGCAAATGTCATGAAATCCTGACATTACTCCCACCTTAGAAGTGGCCTCAGTTCGACCCCATACACGGTTTCCTTGGGTCTCTCTGGTGAAAAAGAGCAATTTTTTGAGAAGCACAGATGTTATCCACAGGTTCCCAAGAGTCCTTATCAGGCGGATACCCTTGTCACCTAATTAGTTATTGAAGATGATTCCTGTGGATTCTAAAGTCAACGATCTCTTCCACCATTAATTTTTCCTGTTTGTCTTCCACCACAGGTTAGGAGACACTGGCTTTAGTAAAGAAGCATGAACCACAGGGTCAGGGGTGGATTAAGGGTAGCCAGGGTCCTGAGATGTTCAGACTATGTGGGCCCCCTGGTCATGTGATGGGTCATGTGACGGGTCATCATATACCTGAAATAGATTAGCTGTGTTCCATTTAAGTAAAAAAATAAAATAAAAGCAAATGAAAGAAATAATGAAAAACCATGCAAAATAAAGTGCATAAATAATCCCCAATGGCCCCTTTCTGACATCTGTTATTCGGCACGGACCATGTCTTTGTGTTGAGCAGACCCGTGTCCGTGTGCTCCACATGGCAACATGTCCATTTTTTGCCGGTACTGCGGACCGCTTTTGGCCCAAAATGTCCTGCACACCGATGTTCACTGTGCACAGACCATGGCCAAAAGTAAGTGTAAAAATAAAGAAATTTATACTAACCCGCCTCCAGTGCTGCCTGCTACTCTCACTTCCGAGACCACTCTTTAGGGTAAGTGCACATCAGTCGTTTTGTGGGCTGCTTTTGGACGTTTTCCGTCGGCGTTTTCCGCTCAGTTTTATGTTAATTTATGTTAATCCTATCCTCCGGTTGGATTAACATGCTAGTCAATGGATTTTAGAAAACTCTGTCTTCACTAGAACGTTTTTCTTCTGGTCGTTTTCAGTCAAAACTGAGTTTTCTCAGTCAAAACTGAGTTTTATCACCGTTTTCCAAAAATAGAGCAAGTGACTTCTTTCCTCCGTTTTTCCACCGCTTTCAGCTGAACAAGTGCACTAAAAACTCAGTTTTCAAAACAGCCGAGAAAAACGCTGGAAAACCCGGCGTAAAACGAGCAAAAAACGAGGGACACTGCTGAGCACAGAAAACTCAGTTTCTGCTAAAAAAACCCAGGTTTTTGGACGTTCTGCAGAGATGCACAAACGTCAGATGTGCACATAGCCTTAGGATCATCTAATATTCACTTCACTGAGCCCAACAGTGGACCAGAAGTGAGAGGAGCAGCGGCGCTGGAGGCAGGTGAGTATGCACTGACAGGCTGTCCGTGTGCTATTCATGGATCCACTGATTGTGCGACAAGTGTGTTGTCCATGTGCTATCCACGGATCCACAGATAGCACACGGATAACACACTTGTCGCACAATCTGTACCACATGAATACACGCCCTGCCCAACAAAGGCCTTGTCTCACACATCCGTGGTTTGCATGGATATGTGAAACAGGCCTTGGACACTGCGCCTCCAGACATGCAGGAACCAGCAGGTGGCCGAAGAAGGACCGCAGCTGCCCTGTGTTCATGATCTGCAGTGGGTGCAGGGCAGCTTCTCCCTTCCTGCAGCTGATGTTGATCACTTCCAACTCTGCAGTATGAAATGAACATGCTGGGGAGGAGTTGAGTGCCGACAACCCGCACCGCAGCTGAAAACAAACTGTGGTCGGGGAAGCATAATGAGGATGGGATTTCTACAAATCATCCGCTGCGTTGCTACTGTACAATGCAGCATTTTGGGAATATGCTGCATCCAAAACACTGCATTTACTTATCGTGACTATGCAGCCTAAAGGCCACGTCACACGCATCAATCTTATGAGCGATATTGTTAGCGATCACGTGCACGCGTGATCGCTAACAATATCGCTCACATCGCTGGTGAGCTTTCACACAGGCAGACTCACCAGCGATCAATTGACCAGAAACATCGTGGAAAGGATTTAAATATCGTTTCCACGATGTCTTGACGACTGATAAGCCAGCTCCCAGCGCCTCTCACAAGTGCTGGGAGCTGGTATCCAAGGTAAACTGCAGGTATCTAGGCAGCGCGCGCTGCCTAGATACCCGACGTGTACCTTATATTACCAGCCTCCTCCGCTCACCGGCTGGTATTTAAGGTACACAGCGGGTAACTAGGGAGCTGTGTTATCGGTCGTCTGCTGGTGTCACACGCAGCGATGCTGCGTGTCCACCGGCCGACCAGCGACAGATTTGTGAACATGTTCACAAATTTGCGATCAAACAATCAAGCGATTTTACATTGTAAAATCGCTTGATTACACGCAGCGACGCACAAACGATATCACTTAAGCGATCAAAAAAGCAGATCACTCAAGCGATATCGTTCATAAAATTGAAGCGTGTGACGTGGCCTTAAGACTATGCTCACACAGGATGTTTCCTGTGATCTTTTGGCAGTTAAAAAAAATTCTGCTTTTTATTAGCATGTATTTTATCAAATGAATGAAAAAATATGAACAAACAAACAAAAAAATCCTTATGTGAACATAACTTAGAAAAACTGAGGTAAAACTCACTTGGGTAAGAGCAGACAAGTCACCAACATAAACAATCAATCATGCCCAGCAGTGAATAGCGAAGATAGATAAGATGAGGTAAAACTCACCAAATACTCAGTGTGTGCACAAGGCCGTACAAATACTGAGGTTAAAAGTCACCAAATACTCAGTATGTGCAGAGGTTTTACAGATACTGAGGGAAAAAGTCACCAAATACCCATCGTGTGCACGAGGCCCTACACATACTGAGGTAAAAACTCACCAAATAATCAGCGTGGGCATGAAGCCTTACGAATACTGAGGCAAAACCTCACCAAATACTCAGTGTGTTCACAAGGCCTTACAAATACTGAGGTAACATCTCACCAAATTCTGAACTTGTGCATGAGGCCTTTCAAATACTGAGATAAAACCTCACCAAATACTCAGCGTGTTCACGAGGTCTTACAAATACTGAGATAAAACCTCACCAAATACTCAGTGTGTGCACGTGGCCTTACAAATACTGATGTAAAAAAAACTCCCCAAATACTCAGCGTGTGCACAAGGCCTTTCAAATACTGAGGTAAAAACTGACCAAATACTCAGCGTTTGCATGAGGTGAAAATTGGACAGCATCGGATGCTCAAAATCGGATGCCATCGGATGCCATCCAATCCGATTTTTTTATCGGATCCGATTTAAATGGCTGGGGGAGGTCTGTGGGAGGTTTTGGGTGTGGTCTAGGATATTGAGCATGCTCAATACAGAAAATCGGATCCGATATCAGATCCAATTTTCTATCCAATCCGATCCCCCATAGACTCCCATAATATTTTAAATCGGATCGCATCGGATCCGATGCAATCCGATTTTTGAATCGGATACCAAAATCGGAGCAGTCTCCGATTTTGGCTCCTGAAAAAAAATCGGACAGAATCGGATGCAAATCGGATGTCATTAAGTGCACATCCGATCCGATCCCCATTGGAGAATATGGGGGCTAAATCGGATCCGATGCTGTCCGATTTTTATCGGACAGCATTGGATTTAACAAAATCGTAATGTGAAAGCAGCCTTACAAATTCTGAGGTTAAAACTAGAGATGAGCGGTGTTCGATTCAAAATGTTTGCCATTCTCAAATTCGAGCTGTTTGGGCGGTGTTTGTGTCATTTGACGAATGCAAACAATTTGCTTAAAATTCGTCAGTTCAAGGTTATGTTCAATAACGCTTCGACCATCAAAAGCTTAACCACAACCCTAACCCTAATGGCCACTTTACACGCGGCTACATTTCTAGCTTATCCACAGGTAACTTACTGGCTGCAGTGAAATAATGGAGACATTATTCCATTTGTACACAGCAACAAGATAGAACCATGTCTCCATGATTTCACTGCAGCCAGTAAGTTACCTGTGGATAAGCTAGAAATGTAGCCGCGTGTAAAGTGGCCATTATACTGTTAATGAATGTTAATATCCAGTTTCATTGTATACACCATGTTACAAATTATTATGCAAATGTTCTTTTTCTCCGATTTTTGTAAATGGTCAGTGCAAATGACAGTGGGTGTAATAAAAGTCATCACCTGTTACAGTATACATCGAATTTTATTGAAGAAACCTCCCAATGATAACAGTATAATCTTCAAAATTTAAACAAACTCTAAATGCACTGTTCCAAATTATTAGGCACAGTAGAGTTTCTAAACATTTGATATGTTTGAAAGAACTGAAAATGCTCATTTGTTGAATTTGCAGCTTTAGGAGGTCACATTCACTGACATAAAAAGCTATTTAACTCCAAAACATCCTAACAGGCCAAGTTACAAGTTAACATAGGAACCCTTCTTTGATATCACCTTCACAATTCTTGCATCCATTGAACTTGAGAGTTTCTGGAGAGTTTCTGCTTGTATTTCTTTGTATGATGTCAGAATAGACTCCCAGAGGTGCTGTATTGATGTGAACTGCCTCCCACCCTCAGAGATCTTTTGCTTGATTATACTCCAAAGGCTTTCTATAGGGTTGAGGTCAGGGGATGATGGTGGCCACACCATGAGTTTATGTCCTTTTATGCCCATAGTAGCCAATGACACAGAGGTATTCTTTGCAGCATGAAATGGTGCATGGTCATGCATGAAGATAATTTTGCTCCTGAAGGCACCTTTTTGCTTTTTGTACCATGGAAGAATGTTCTCAGTCAGAAATAGGGATGGGCGAATCTACTCGCTAGGACTCGTTACTCGGCGAGTAGTAAGGGACTCGCAGGACTCGGTACTCTGCGAGTTTCCCAGTGATTACTCGCACGAGTCCAATGCAAATCAATATCAATCCTAGTTTTGTCAGAAACGCTGACAAAACTAGGATTGCCATTGTTTGCATTAGACTCGTGGGAGTAATCACTGGCTACTGTGCCAGTGATAGCAGGGAAACTCGCAAAGTAACTGCTGTTTCTTTGCGAGCCGAGTCCAGCTGTCTTCTCTGTGCAGCTCCAGGGTCCTAGAGCCCGCCTGCTCACAGACATGATGTAGCAGTGCTGAGATTGTTCTCAGTCTGCTCATTCCCTGTGCATAGACATCTATCTATTCACAGGGATGAGCAGAGAGGACATCGCGTTTTGGACTGCGTCGGACGGAAGAGGATTTTTTTAATTAAAGATGGAGTCCCTAATGGCTTTTTTTTATTTCAAATAAAAATTTTTCTCTGTGTTTTTTTAACCCTTTATTGGAGATTCTTAGTGGCTGGGTCAAACGTGGCCTGACATTAAGAATCTCGGGCTTAATACCAGCTTGTATAACAAAGCTGGTATTAACCCCTTTATTACCCAGCGTGCTACCGCCACCAGGGCCGCTGGAAGAGCGGGGTTCAGCGCCAGAGGATGGCGCTTCAATGAACGCGACATCTTCTGGGGCGGCTGCGGGCTGCAATTTGCAGTGGGGGGTGCCCAGAAAGCTTGGGCATCCCTGCGCTGCGGATTCCAGCCCCCAGCTGCTTAGCTGTACCTGGCTAGACATAGAAATTGCGCGGAGCCCCACGCATTTTTTTAAAATTATTTCATGAATTTCAGAGTCAGAGGCTCAGAGTCAGACTCAGAATCTCAGAATTTCATGAAATAATTAAAAAAAAATGCGTGGGGCTCCGCGCAATTTCTATGTCTAGCCAGGTACAGCTAAGCAGCTGGGGGCTGGAATCCGCAGCGCAGGGATGCCCAAGCTTTCTGGGCACCCCCCGCTGCAAATTGCAGCCCGCAGCCGCCCCAGACGATGGTGCGTTCATTGAAGCGCCATCCTCTGGCGCTGAACCCCGCTCTTCCAGCGGCCCTGGTAGCGGTGGCACGCTGGGTAATAAAGGGGTTAGGGCCAGCTTTGTATTATCAGCTGGCCCTAAGCCCGAAATTTATGGCGGTCACGCCAATATTAGACATGACCGCCATGAATTTCTATTAAATTGTTTTAAAAAAACACAACACAAAGAAAATTTTTTATTAGAAATAAAAAAAAAAGCCATTAGGGACTCCATCTTTAATTAAAAAAATCCTCTTCCGTCCGACGCAATCCAAAACGCGATGTCCTCTCTGCTACATCCCCTGTGTATAGATATAGATCTCTATGCACAGGGAATGAGCAGACTGAGAACAATCTCAGCTCTGCTACATCATCTCTGTGCACAGACATTCATGTCTGTACACAGGGAATGAGCAGACTGAGAACAATCTCAGCACTGCTACATCAGGCAGCAGGCAGGCTCTAGGACCCTGGAGCTGGGGCAGCCAGAACACAGAGAAGACAGGATCTTATCTGTGCGAGTCAGCGATTACTTACAAAGTAAACGAGCAATGCAAATAAATGACAAAACTAGGATTGCTTCAGGCTGAAGCTTCCGAGACACATCTGCGATTTGTAAATCTCACACTACTCGCTATTACTCGCTTCCCCATTCATTAATATTGGACTCGCTAGACTCGCAACGAGTAGCGAGTCCTGGGCTCGGACTCGCTAGAGTCAAGCGATTCCGAGTAATTTAGGATTCGCCCATCACTAGTCAGAAACTCTATATATGCAGAGGTCATTTTCACACCTTCAGGAACCTTAAAGGGGCCTACCAGCTGTTTCCCACTGATTCCGGCCCAAAACATGACTCCTCTACCTATTTGCTGATGTCGCAGCCTTGTTGGGACATGGTGGCCATCCACCAGCCATCCACTACTCCATCCATCTGGACCATCCAGGGTTGCTCGGCAACCATCAGTAAACAAGACTGTTTGAAAATTAGTCTTCATGTATGTCTGGGCCCACTGCAACCATTTCTGCCTGTGAGCACTGTTTAGGGGTGGCTGAATAGCAGGTTTATGCACCACAGCAAGCCTTTGAAGGATCATACACGTTGAAGTTCGAGGGACTTCAGAGGCACCAGCAGCTTCAAATATCTGTTTGCTGGTTTGTAAGGCATTTGTAAGCTGCTTTCTTAATCCAATGAACGTGCCTGGCAGAAACCTTCCTTATTCTGCCTTTATCTGCACAAACATGTCTGTGCTCAGAATCAGCCACAAATCTCTTCACAGTACGATGATAACGCTTAAGGTACCGTCACACGCGGCAATATGGCTAGCAATTTCACTGGCAATTTGCTGGTTGCAGTGAAATCATGGACACATTGTTCTATTTGTACACAGCAACAAAATGGAACAATGTGTCCATGATTTCACTGCAACCAGCAAATTGCCAGTGAAATTGCTAGCAATATTGCCGCGTGTGACGGTACCTTTAAGTTTTCATGCAATATCAAATGTTTTCATCCCTTGTCCAAGGCATTGCACTATTTGTTGCTTTTCAGCAGCAGAAGATTCTTTTTCTTTCCCATGTTACTTGAAAACTGTGGCCTGCTTAAGGGTGGAGGCACACTATCATGCATCAAAAACGCCGCGTTTTTGATGCATGACAGTGATGCGAGTGCTGTGCGTGTTTGTGGGTGTGTATGGTGCAAGTATGGTGCGTGTGGTGAGTGTGGCTGGCTGTATGTATGTTAGTGTGCTGTGATTGTGAGGTGTGAGTGCATGTGTGCTGCGTGATTGTGATTGTGATGGTCCTGAAGGACCGCAGACAGCATTTGTCGGGGAATAGAAACTCGCCGGCTGTCAAAGCCGGCAAGTTTAAACTTCCCGCTGTGCTGTACAGTAAGCTATCATCTTGTACCACTGTGACAGCAGCGGTACAAGATGTTTAGCTAAGACAATGCTCATTGTAGTAAAATAAAGTAGTCTGGGGTTATTTTAGTTATTAACCCCCTCAGCATCCTCTGGACCGCATGTGTGTGCAGAGGATGCTGAGAGGCTGTAAACCCAGTGCTGAAGGGGTTAATATGCGGCTGGTGTAGTGACACCATGTATGTGGAGAGTGTCCTCACTCTCTGCAGACATGGTGTCATTACACCATGTGTGTGAAGGGGTTAATTTTTATGTATAATAGCTTTAATGAACTGTCGGGAAAGCCGGCTTATGTTACTGTCTATGAGGAGCTGTCCCCTCTCATGGTGCTGAAGCCACAGCTCCCCATAGACAGTAACATAAGCCGGCTCCCGACACTTCTTTAAACATATTATACATAAAAATTAACCCCTTCACACACATGGTGTAATGACACCATGTCTGCAGAGAGTGAGGACACTCTCCACATACATGGTGTCACTACACCAGCCGCATATTAACCCCTTCAGCACTGGGTTTACAGCCTCTCAGCATCCTCTACACACACATGTGGTCCAGAGGATGCTGAGGGGGTTAATAAATAAAATAACCCCAGACTACTTTATTTTACTACAATGAGCATTGTCTTAGCTAAACATCTTGTACCGCTGCTGTCACAGTGGTACAAGATGATAGCTTACTGTACAGCACAGCGGGAAGTTTAAACTTGCCGGCTTTGACAGCCGGCGAGTTTATAGCGTTTTTGGCTGCACACTCGCACAGTGTGCTGTATGGGGGCCAGATTTTCTCGCCCCCAGACACTTGCATTGCCCTCACGAGCGTCAGAATCGCGTGCAATCGCAGCATGCTGCGATTGCACTCGCTTCTGACTCGCAGTGCGAGTTAGGTGCGGGGGACTCGCACCAGTGTGCCCTGCCTGATAGGGCAACACTGGCCCGAGTGCAATGCGTTTTTTTTACGCATTGCACTTGCGCGAGTCTCACGCCAGTGTGCCTCCACCCTAATATTGTGGAACACCCAGTTTTAGGGCCGCTTTACACACACCAACTTCTGTGTCCAACTTCTGAACAGATCTCTGGTTGCAGTGAAATCATGGACACAGTGCTCCATTTTGTGGCTGTGTACAAATGTAACAATGTGTCCATGATTTCACTGCAACCAGAGATCTGTTCAGAAGTTGGTCACAGATATCTGTGTGTGTAAAGCGGCCCAAACTCTTATTGGGCTCACTTGTCAAACTAATTATCAAAGATATCTGAGATTGATTTCAGGGATCCAAAGAACCCTGACATACAATACCATTAATGGGTTTCACTGACAAAAACAAAAAAAAAAACCCTATGACACTTAAAACATATTTGCATAATAATTTGGAACATGCTGTAGCTTGCGCGGGGGTTTAGATCAGTGCTGCAGAAATAATGCCGATCTCCATTTTTTTTTCTCCTAACTGCATATACAGTGGGGCAGTGCAGGCTGTCAGCCAATGACACACACACAGTAAAGTGCATTTTTTGCACCCAAGCAAGGGCATGTGTTATTGGCTGTGTATGTCACATGTCCTTGCCCTGTAAGACCCATCGCCACTATTTCTAACTAGAAGGGACTAGTTAGAATCTCAGCCCTTTTGAGGGCTACTTCAGACAAGTAGGGAGTAGGGATTAGTTGTAAATATCAGCCCTTTTCAGGGCTACTTCATAGAAGTAGGGACTAGTTATAATATCAACCCTTTTGAGGGCTAGGTTAGAGCAGTTCCTATTAAGGCCACTTTACACACACCAACTTATCTGTCCAACTTCTGACCAACTTGCTGGTTGCAGTGAAATCATGGACACATTGCTCCATTTTGTGGCTGTGTACAAATGGAACAATGTGTCCATGATTTCACTGCAACCAGTAAGTTGGTCAGAAGTTGGACAGATAAGTTGGTGTGTGTAAAGTGGACATTAGTTTTTGCCAGGCAGGTGTGTGTCAATGCTGTGCAAGTGTTTTTCACAGCATCTTGCCAAATCTAGCTCAGGCAATCCTTAATGGTCCCGTCACACGGGGAGATATCGCCGGCGATGTTGCGGCGATCTCATGAACGCGCACATCGCTGCAGCGTCGCTCGTGAGACGTCACACGTAGCAATCTTACCGTCAACCCAGGTCGAACCGGCGATTCAGGAATCGCCTGAATCAACCTTGAAGCAATGTTGGCTTTTCAGATCGCCGTGTCACACAGCACCACCTCACCGTCAATGTGGCATACAGAATGGATTGCCTGAACACAGGCATCGGCTGTGCCATTGCTATTCACACGGCAGTAGGCATACGGATCGCTCAAGCTACATCGCCTGATTTCCCGACATTGTTGGGAAATCTCTGAACTCAGAAACAGAGATTAATCGCAGTTCAGTTGCCTTGTTACACGCGGCGACGCACAGGCGATGTCGCTTCAACATCGCCTGAACAGGAAGATCTCGGCGACATAGCCGGCGATATCTCCCCGTGTGACGGGCCCATTAGGGCAAGTAGTGTAGCACTTCTGTGAAGTAAGTTACACCACCTGTCTTTAATAGTATTTTTTACTGCAGATAGTCCAGGCAATTTTTTTTGGGCTGGTAGCAGTGTCTGGTAGTCAGCGGTGTAAACCAGCTGTAAAGTAAGCTACACCGCCTGTCTATCCAGTAGCCAATTTTTTACTGCAGCTAGTCCAGGCAATTTTTTTTTTTACTAATAGCGGTGTCATTTAGACAGTGGTGTGTAGCCCACTTGTGAAACACACTTCACCGCCTGTCTAGTTCAGATAATTTTTAACTGCACCTAGCCCAGGTAATCGTTTGGGCCTAGTACCACTGTTTGGCCACTTAGCTCTGCCCGATTTCCATCCTAATTTTTTTCCTAACAACTGCAGAGTTGCCAATTTGGTCACATACAAAATGAATGGCAAAAGGCCTGCTGCTGGAGGAAGGGGAATTAGCATGGTGGAAAGGGCAAAATGTTTGTATCTGTGGGGTAGGTGGTAAAGCAACAATAACATGTGCTGAAGGAAGACAATCTTCCAGCCAAAGTAAGATGTCTACTTATTTCTGTGGACAATCTGATATGATCCCTGTCTTACGGACACGACCATCGATACCTATTGTAGATTAGGTACAAAAACAGCAGGTGCTTGAATGGATCTCAAGTGCTCCATCAAGTGGCCTCTCCTCCACCTCAACTTCAACATCCCAAACCCTCCAGTCCTCTGAGGTGTCACCTCAATCGCACTTGCTTCCTCCCAGCCCCCAGGTCTCCAGCCACCTTACTGAGTATGGGGTAACAGAGATGGTTGAGTCTTTTTCAAAGCTGCAGTGAGTCAAGATGAGGAAATGATCTGCACTGATGCCCAGAAGCTTTGTGAGGCTGATCCAGGCCCAGATGAAGAAGGTTCTGAGCATATAGACCCTCATTCCCAAACTGTAACTCCTCATGGTGGAGACAATGGAAGATGCTGATGAGACTCTGATACCTGATTGGACCGATAACTTAACTTTTCGGTCAGGGCAGGAAGAGGTTGTCTCTGAGGATGAGGGGTGTGATAACACACAGGGTGATGATGTGGTTGGAGATCCCACTTACTGTCAACCTAGAGTCAGCCAGTCGATGAGGTCAGCACAGGAGGTGGAGGAGGATGCTAGTGACGACGAGGTTAGGTTGCGCCTTCCTGGACAGAGACGGAGTACTGGAAACACGTCAACAACAGCATCTGCAGCCACAACTCTGCTCTGAGCAGAAGCCGTGGTGGCTCTGCAGGTTGCATGGGCTCTAAGCCTTGCCTAGCCTGGGCCTTTTTTGACATCGCCAAGGATCACCCCACTCATGTGATCTGTAAGATTTGTCACCAATCTCTGAGTAGAGGTCAAAAACTCAATAGTTTGAGTACTTCATGCATGAACGGTCACATGGATATGAAGCACAAGTCGCAGTGGGAAGCTCACTATGCTACAATGCGAACTAGCGGGTCGGGCCAACCACCATCTGCCCCATCAAGTGGATCCATTTGCTCTTCATCCTCTGTGGCTGTGGGGACAGCTGTCACTCATGCTTTTGGACGCAGACCTTCCACCTCTTTACCTGCAACAAGCCGTGTGATTGCTATGTCGTCACTTGTTTTTGAAGTGGAAAATGCTGCTAGTGTTGAGCTCCTTTAGACATCGAGAGCACCACCTTTGGATGAAGGCAACATTATATCTGCGCTCGCACCTCCCTCATAGACCAGCAGTTTTCTGGGGACACCCTACTCAACCCCGTCTCAGCACAGACGTCAGCATCCGTCCCTCAGATGTGGACAAGTAAAAGACCATTTCCTCCTAGCCATGACAAAGCTAAGTCGTTGAATTTCACCATCTGCAAGCTGTTGACTACAGAAATGCTGCCTTTCCCCCTGGTAGACACAGAGAATTTTAGAGGCCTTATGTCCATTGCAGTGCCCAGGACCAGACGCCCAATCGCCACTACTTCTCCAAGAAGTGGCGTGCCTGTGCTACACCAGCATATCGCAGACAACATTACCGCTTCCTTGAGAAACTCTGTTTGTGACAAGGTGAATTTCACCACAGACACTTGGACCAGTAAGTATGGACAGGGCATTACATGTCAGTGAATGGGCACTGAGTAACTATGGTGAGAGCTAGAGAAGGGTCTGCTGTACAAGTCTTGCCGTCCCCACGAGTTGTGCGTCAATCCTCGGAATGTAGCAGTTCCTCCACTGCTTCTGCCTCCTCAACCTTTTCTCGGTCCTACACCTGCGCCCAAAGCCTGTCTGGTAATGCCACCCACATTATAACTGTGCACAAGGAATCCAGCACACCTCCTTACTATGCTGGCAGCAGGCTCAATGCCATCAGGCGGTGTTTACCTTGAAATGTCTGGGAAATGTAAGTCACACAGCTGAGGAGTTGTGGTCAGCTCTGGAGACTGAGTTTCAGCAATGGTTGTCTCCACTCAACCTGCAGCCAGGGAAGGCCGTGTGCGACAATGCTACAAACCTGGGTGTGGCCCTTCGCCGGGGCAATGTGACACACGTGCCTTGTATGGCTCACGTGTTGAACCTGGTTGTCCAGCAATTTTTGACACACTATACTGGCCTAGATGGGCTTCTGCAGAGAGCACGGTCGCTGCGTGCTCACTTCTGCCGTTCACATCCTGCAGCTCAATGACTTGCATTGCTCCAGAAGTCTTTCAGCCTACTGGTTCACCATCTGAAATGCGATGTGCTGGAATTCCACTCTGCACATGTTTCAGTGACTGTGGCAGCACCACCAAGCCCTGGTGCAATACGTTATGTCCTATAGCATGGGTCAACGAGATCCAGAGGTGGGGCAGATCAAGCTGCTGGAGTGGTCTCAGATCAAGGACCTATGCACCCTTCTGCACAGTTTTGAAACAAAGATTTTAGCGCTGACGATGCCATTATCAGCATGACTATTCCTTTCATCTACATGCTGGAGCACACTCTAAACAGTATTCGGAGTCAGGTGGTGGGACAAAAGGAGGTGGAGGAAGTACAGGAGGAGTTCTATGTGGAAGGGATAACAAGATGACCAAGGTCAGCAGCACCAAGATGGCAGGCATGGGAGGGTGGGGGCGACGGATTAACGAGGGGGCATGGTAGCAGCCAAACTGTTGAGGAAGATGCAGGAACCCAGGAAGAAATGGAGGACGAACTGGCAATGGGCATGGAAGACTCAGCAGATGAGGAAGACCTTGATGACATTTCTGTTGTGCGAGGTTGGGGGGAGAAAGCAGACGAAGGAAGCATGATTCTCACCTCGCCGCCACCAACACAATAAGGACTTGGTCCTCCTGGATGCACAAGAGTGAATCTCACAGGAGTATCTCCAAGTGAACATTGATGCCATGACTGTGGAACTGGACTCTTGCTCATTTTGGGTTTCCAATCTGGAAAAATGGCCTGAGCTCGCCACTCATGCCTTGGAGATCCTGTCGTGCCCCACAGCCAGCGTTCTCTCTGAATGTGTCTTCAGCACTGCTGGTGGTGTGCTGACAGATAAGTGCACACGTCTGTCCAGCGAGAATATGGACAGACTAGCGCTCATCAAGATGAACAAGTCCATGGATCCGCAAGGACTTTTCTACCCCTGTGTCATCTTGGGGAGACTAAAGGCTTGTGAATTTTTGAATATGCTGCATGACAGTCACCAACAATTTTAAGCTTGCAACTGTGGGGCAATTGATGCCACTTAATTGGTGTCTGTGCCCCAATTTTTGGAAAAAATGGAGACTCTTGTTGGACTCCCCTTGCTGTGTTTTACATGATTTTAGAGGGGCATGACATGCCTATATCTGTTTCTCCTCCTCCTATTACTAGTCCACCTCTTTTCTTTTCACATTTTTATATGTACTTGTCACTTTTTCATGTGTTTGTTGTGTCTTCTGAGTAGTTTGACACCTTAGAACAGAGGTCTCAAACATGCATTCCCCGGGCGGCATGCAGCCCGCCAGGCTTCCCACTGCGACCGGGGCACCTTGAAGAAATAACATGCCCCGGGCCATTGTGCAGGGAGCCGCTGCAGTACCCGCTTTATTGTGACTTGCGGGTACCGCTGAAACAAGTGCCATCGTGCCTGTACATTCATGCACGCAGGCGGCCAGCGGACCAATCAGAAGCCTCCTGTGACAGGAGGCTTCTGATTAGTCCGCCGGCCACCTGCTTGCATGAATGTACAGGCGCGATGGCACTTGTTTCAGCGGCACCCGGAAGTCACAATAAAGCGGGTACCGAGGCGGCTCCATGGCCCGGGGCATCATTAAGGTGTGTGTGTGAGAGTTAGAGAGAGAGTGTGTGTATATGTGTGAGTGCATTTGTGTGTTTATATGAGTGAGTGTGTGTATGTGTATATGTGTAAGTGTATTTGTGTTGTGAGGTAGCACCTGGGGAACCCGCTTGCATAACGACAAAACACGTGTTTATAATTTAACCAATGTCTACCCGTTTATTTTTCACATATAAATTAACATAACCCGGGTAGCATGGTTGACACATTGCACATTGATTATAAACACCTTACATAAATACACCATACATTTACATATAACAGTACATAACACTTATATTGCACATATTGATTATAGTAACCCGGGACCTGTAACCACCTCTCTGTCCCCATTGGAGCTCTACTAATAGCTGCCATGGTGATCACGGCCTCCGGCCTATCTACACTTTACACATACATTTTAAGTTACTATATATCTATATCCATGGGCCCTGTGGGTCCCAATGGCGGTACCCGCGCCTGGCTTTAGTCACCCAGCTTGATGACTCCATATTTACCCCGTAGTCGACCTTACATACCACATGTGATCCATCCTACAATATTCATGGACCCCATGCATCCTCACATCCGCTCACAGCCCATCATAATACATCCATGGACTATGGCTCCTCCATGACCATAACAGGGCCTTGGTCAACTGTAGAATCTGGGCTAACCACGCATCACCATGGCCTACTCACCACGGTATGGGCCACCAGTCGCCATCAAACCTCCATCTCATGGCAGGTCTCTAGGTCGACGACTGTACCCTGCGTCTGAGTAGCACCCTCCCGGATCAGCCATGGTTACCCTTCTAGGAGCCTTCGTGACCCCTCTATCTGGCCACAGGCTCACCCACGCCATTAGAGGCCTCCTTCTCGTCCCACAGGGACGGAATGCTTCCAACACCATCTCTCCAGCTGGGTCTCTCCAACAGACTCCGCACATGGCCTTTCTATCTAAGCCATATCATATACACATAGTTCAACAGGTCCCTTACTGACTAGTCGGACCTAAGGGCGGCTATGCTCGCCTGGAACATTTCACGCACAAGGTGCACAGTTCACTCAAGCATACGGAACTGCTTTTCTTACCGGGCACGGATCCGGGTCTTGCTACCTGGGTCACGGTCCACCAAACGTCTCCAAGGGCTCCTTTCTCGGATGTGTCTCAACCACACGCCCGGACCAGTACCCACCTGGGTCAGCCTCGGCTTCCCCACTCCAGGAGCTGTAACGACAACGGTCCTAGCCAACGTATGGTGCTATCACGCTCCCATCATGTCCTCACACAGAGCCCTGAACTGCTCTGCACTCTGGTTGAGGATCAAGCCCACACTCCTCTCTGGCTGATCTTTGGCCGATAATGAATCTGATAATGATCTCTTAGTCTCTAAGCTGGCAGGCTCTTATCGTGCCTGCCACGCCCACTCTGACACATCCACCTGAGATGCTACTACTCAGGACACACCCACCTGAGACACCCACCTGGGCTGTCAGCAATCAGCACCCATTACATTTCTCAGGGCCTCATTAGTCTCATGAGCCACTCACAGCCGCTCATTAGTCTCATGAATGTTTCAGCTTTACAACACACACTATCACATTTGACTCCTTGTGTTACGGATAGGTTCACGCAGCGTCATCCACTATAAAACCGGCCAGTGTGAACAGGATCATACCCTGATCCTGCATGTGATGCGCCCCAGCCATGGGGACCATGCCGGCGGTGCCTCACAGTGTGTATATGTGAGTGTGTGTATGTGTATATGTGTGAGTGTATTTGTGTGTATATGTGAGTGTGTGTGTGTTTATGTGTGAGTGTATTTGTGTGTATATGTGAGTGTGTATATGTGTGTGTGTGAATATTTCTGAGTGAGTGTGTATTTGTGTGAATGTGTGTATATTTGTATGTGAGTGCGTATATGTGTATATGTGTGAGTGTGTGTATATGTGTGAGTGATTCCCGCGGCACCTCGCCGGCGGCTGTTGCTGGCGACCGCCTGGTGCCGCCTAATGCCGGGTGCTGGTGCTGCCGGGTGCTAGCGGCCACTGGGTGCTGGCGGCTGCCAGGTGCCGCTTAATGCCGGGTGCTGGCAGCTGCCACCTGGTGCTGGCGGCTGCAGGGTGCTAGCAACCACTGGGTGCTGGCGGCTACTGCCTGGTGCTGGCGGCTGCCGCCTGGTGCCTGGTGCTGGCAGCTGCCGCCTGGTGACTGGTGCTGGCGGCTGCCAGGTGCAGGAGGCCGCTGGGTGCTGGCGGCTGCCAGGTGCCACTTAATGCCGGGTGCTGGCAGCTGCCAGCTTTCCCACTGCGACCCGGGGCACCTTGAAGAAATAATATGCCCCGGGCCATTGTACAGGGAGCCGTCATAGTACCCGCTTTATTGTGATTTGCGGGTACCGCTGAAATAAGTGCCATTGCACCTGTACATTCATGCAAGCAGACGTCCGACGGACCAATCAGAAGCCTCCTGTGCCAGGAGGCTTCTAATTGGTCAGCCGGCCACCGGCTTGCATGAATGTACAGGTGCGATGACACTTGTTTCAGCGGTACCCAGAAGTCACAATAAAGTGGATGCCGCGGCGGCTCCATGGTGTATGTGTGAGAGTTAGAGAGAGAGTGTGTGTATATGTGTGAGTGAATTTGTGTGTATATGTGAGTGTGTGTATGTGTATATGTGTGAGTGTATTTGTGTGTATACAGTATGTCTGAGTGTATTTATGTGTATATGTGAGTGAGTGTGTGTATGTGTATATGTGTGAGTGTATTTGTGTGTATATGTCAGTGTGTGTGTGTATGTGTATATGTGCAAGTGTATTTGTGTGTATATGTGAGTGAGTGTGTATGTGTATATGTGTGAGTGTCTGTGTGTGAATATTTTTGAGTGAGTGTGTATATATGTGAGTGTGTGTATATTTGTATGTGAGTGTGTATATGTGTGTATGTGTGAGTATATGTGTGAGTGTATTACCGCGGCACAACAGGGGGCAGCTGTTGCTGGTGACCGCCTGGTGCCGCTTAATGCCGGGTGCTGGCAGCTGCCGGGTGCTAGCGGCCGCTGGGTGCTGGCGGCTGCCAGGTGCCACTTAATGCCGGGTGCTGGCAGCTGCCACCTGGTGCTGGCGGCTGCCGGGTGCTAGCGGCCACTGGGTGCTGGCGGCTGCCACCTGGTACTGGAGGCTGCCGCCTGGTGCCTGGTGCTGGTGGCTGCCGCCTGGTGCCTGGTGCTGGCAGCTGCCACCTGGTGCTGGAGATGCCAGGTGCCGCTTAACGCCTGGTGCTGGCAGCTGCCGGATGCCACCTGGTTCCGCCTCCCAGGTGCTGCCGGGGGCCACCTAATGCCGGGTGCTGGCAGCTGCTGCCTGGTGCTGGCAGCTGCCGGATGCCACCTGGTGCCGCCTCCAAGGTGCTGCCGGGTGCCACGTAGTGCTGGCAGCTCCCGCCGGGTGCTGGCAGCTGTCGGGTGCTGCCGGCTGCAGGCTGGTGCTGGGTGCTGGTTAGTGCTGGCAAGTGGGAGACTGGGAGCCACAGAGGAAGAAGCTGCTGGGATGAGAAGAGTGGAGTCAGCTAAGGCGCTGTTACAGCCGAAGATGGCAGCCGGGGGGGAGGGGGAACGTGACCGCTGAAAGTGCCTAGGGCGGCAGGAACTCCAAATATGGCCCTATGTAAGTGTGTCAATGTGTGAGTGTGTATGTGTTTGTGTGAATATGTCTGAGGATTATGTGTGAGTGTGTGTGAGTATGTATGTGAGTGTTTGCTATATGTGTGAGTGTGCGGGTGTGTATAGTGTGAATGTGTGTGTGAGCGAGAGAACAAAAAGAACAGAGACCAGATTGTGGGGACATCTCTACAAAAAGGCATTGGGATGGGGGACATTACTATAAGATGCCAGAGGGACATTATAAGAGGGGACATTACTACTAAATGAGGACCAGGATGGGAGACATTAATATAGGATGGGAACCAGGATGGGGCATTACTACACATATGGACCAGGGAGGAACATTGCTACAAGATGGAGACCAGGGTGGGGGCATTACTACAAGAGGAAGGACCAGAATGGGGACATTACTACAAGAGGAGGACCAGGATGGGGATATTACTACAAGATGGGGATCAGGATGGGGACATTACAACATGATGAGGAACAGGATGGGAGTCATTATTATAGGATGGGGACCAGGATGGGGCATTACTACATGTACGGATCAGGGAGGAACATTACTTCAAGAAGGGGACCAGGAAGGGGACATTAGTGCCAGACGGGACCAGTATGGGGGACATTAATATACAATGGGGACCAGTATGGGGACATTACTAGAAGAAGGCGACCAGGATGGGGACATTACCACAAGAAGGGGATTAGGATGGGGACATTACTACAAGAAAGGGATCAGAATGGGACATTACTACATGATGAGGACCAGGATGGGGGTCATTATATATAGGAATGAGAACATTACTACACGTAGGGACCAGTGAGGAACATTACTTCAAGAAGGGGACCAGGATGGGGACATTACTACAAGACGGGGTCCAGTTTTGGGGACATTACTACATAAAGGGATTAGGGTGGGGACATTCCTACAAGAAGATCAGGATTTGTACTTTACTAGATTGAGCAAAAAATTCTGGTATTGCTAAAATGTCACTAAGGGTACCGTTACACGTCACAACATTGCATGCAATTTCACAGGCAATTTGCTGGTTGCAGTGAAATCATGGACACATTTTACATTTGTACATGGCCACAAAATATAACAATGTATCCATGATTTCACTGCAACCAGCAAATTGCCAGTGAAATTGCATGCAATGTTGCGATGTGTAACGATACCCTTAGTCCTACAAGCAATACGGCTTCCCGATATAAATGTTTTTCTACGCGTGGCCCACCAACCCAGCCGAGTTTGAGATCCCTGCCTTAGAAGGTGTTTTCTATATGTTTTCTATGTGTTTGTATGTGTTTGTGTTTGCCTGCCATTGTTTTTAATGGTATTTGACGGTGGTAGACGAACATTTGACAAACACTCCCTCAACTCATCGAATCGAATTCGAACACTAGAGTGATGGCTCATCTCTAGTAAAAACTCACCAAATACTCAGTCTGTGCACAAGGCCTTACAAATACTGAGGTAAAAAGTCACCAAATGCTCAGTCTGTGCACAAGGCCTTACAAATACTGAGGTAAAAAGTCACCAAATGCTCAGTGTGTGCACGAGGCCTTACAAATACTGAAGTAAAAACTCACCAAATATTCAGCGTTTTCATGAAGCCTTACAAATACTGAGGTAAAATCTCACCAAATACTCAGCGTGTGCCCAAGGCCTTACAAATACTGAGATAAAACCTCACCTAATACTCAGTGTGTGCACAAGGCCTTAAAGCAAACCTGTCACCCCCTCCAGGCATCTAAAGATAACATAGCCACCTTCTGCAGCACTAAGGCTGCATTCCGACAAGGTGTCTATAGCATTTATGCTCCCTTGATTCACTGAAATAAAGACTTTTATAAGATCTGTTTCAAACCAGATCCAAGACCGGGAGGCGGGTTTTCAAGTGTCTATCTCCCTCCTCTGTGGTGTCAGTCATCCCGTATATTGTTCTTCTGTGTGCCCGCCACCAGGGCCATTATCCCTGCCTTCAGAGCTTTTCATTGTTACAACATAGAGCTGCTGTTATAAGCCCCCAGTTAGTAATTAGCAGGAGGAATCATGTTGAGCAGAGCACTGCCTCTACTACATCATTGAACTGAGGCAGTTTATCACTTTCCAGTTCTCTGGTACCCAGCAGCATTGCTCCGTGCACAAGCCCCTGACTAAAAGCACAAATCTCAACTCTGCTGCACGCTTACAGATCAGCTACAAAGCCAATGCTTTGTCTGCTCACGATATCCTGCAAGATTTACTACTGTGGGTTTCCTAATAAAGTCACACTCATGTTGTGCAGAACTGACAAACTCTGGTAAATCGCCAAGGATGTGCCCTGGAGGCGTGCACAAGAGCAGAAGATACTGACACACCAGTAGGAAGGAATAGACGCTGAAAACCCCCTCCCGGTCTATGGGTCAGGTTTAAACGATTTGATAACGGTAATCTTTATTTCAGTGAATCAAGGAGCATAAATGCTTAGACACCTGTCAGAATGCACCTAGTGCTGCAGAAGTGCTAGTTATCTTTAGATGCTGGAGGGTGACAGTCGTTAAAATCAAAACCACAATACCAGGTGAGGCCTTACATATGAAAACTCAACCCGCGATGCACGAGGCTACAAAACGGTAACATCCCAAATGCTTAGTGTGGGCACGAGGCCTTACAGATACTGAGTGATAAAGTCACCAAATACTCAGCGTGTGCACAAGGCCATACAAATACTGAGGTAAAAACTCCCAAAATACTCATTGTGTGCACGAGGCCTTACAAATACTGAGGGAAAAAACTCACCAAGTACTCAGCGTGTGCATGAAGCCTTACTGATACTGAAGGCACACTGTCGTGCATCAAACACGGTTTGATGCACGACAGTGATGTGAGTGATATGCGTGTTTTTGGTGTGTGTAGCGTGAGTTGGTGAGTGTGGTGTTGTGGTAAGTGTGCCTGCCTGTATTCATGTGAGTGTGCTGCGAGTGTGAGGTGTGAGAGCGTGTGTGCTGTGTGTGATTGTGATGCTGTCTGTGGTCAGGACGGACCACGGACAGCATTTGTAAAGGAATTTAAACTTTGCGGCTGTCAATGCCATGGAGTTTAAATTTCCTGCTGTGCTGTACAGTAACCAATCATCTTGTACCACTGTGACAGCAGCGGTACAAGATGATTAGTTAAAAAACAGATGAACAGTCAAATTTTATGTATTTCTGGCTTTCTGTGGCTATTAACCACATCTGCAGCCTCTGCACAGAGGCTGCTGATGCGGCACATAACCCCATGTTCGCAGGGTTAATAACATGCTGGTGTTGTGGCAGCATGTGTCAAGACAGTGCCCTCACTCTCTTGACACATGGTGTCATCACACCATATGTCTGCAGGGGTTAACACCCAAGTAAAATTTTAGCCGCTAATTGTTGGATGAATTTTCTGAACATCAGAAGCCAGCGGCGGGTCAGTATGCAATTAGAGTACTGTACATTGGTACAGGCTCCTGCATGCTGTAATGACATTCATTACAATATCCTCCGCTCTGTTACTGTAAATGTGGAGTTATCCACCGCTATGTGTTCAGCACCACGGCGGTAGGGACAGCTCCGCATTTACAGTAACAGAGCGGAGGATACTGTAATGAATGTCATTACAGCACCTCGGACATCTTAGGGAAGGAGATGCCGGGTCTGTGCTGTACGTAAATAGCATACAGCACCTTGGACAGCTCCGGGAGCCTGTACCAATGTACAATACGGTAATTGCGCGAGTCAGAGTTTGGGCCGGCGTTGGCGCTGATATCAATAGGCAGGAGGTGCTATCTTACACCCCTAGTAGCGCACGTGGAGGGCTGAAGGAAGGCTCCCTGGCATCTCTGCTACACAGGACTGTCACTCCTGATGAAACCCACAGGCCAACAGTGGGTGGAAATGCGTCGAGTTCATGGGACAGCGCGTATAGATAAGTGACATCAATTGTGTAAGAAACTGCCATTCAATATATTTGTAGAGTATACTTTGGAGGGGCAACTGATGATTTGTTGTAACATATGATAGCGATCACCTAGAAGCTAAAGGGGAGAACCTGTATTGTAGAGATATATAGAAGGTTATGGAAGTTTAGATACAGGAAATAGGGGTAACATCATAAAACAGCTTTTTCCTTTAGTATCCAGGTGCAATTAGAAACCTTGCTTATAAATCTTTAGGGTGTTACCAGGTGCCCATAGATTTGTGGGACTACTGATATACAGTATACAAACACTATACTACTCAGCATCAGAACATCTCAATATTACCATATACTCCTTTAACCTTATAAATATAGGCCCCCATTGCTAGGAAGGGATCCACCCGAGGGGACACTGGGGTTTGACCCATGTTCAGACATAACTTGGAAAGCAACTACAGATGTTTGAATGATGACTATATCCTGAGTATAGGTAATAAGACACCAGGGTAAGCCGTCGTGGAACAGGGACACCATACAAATTAGGTGTTTAAAACTCTGTTGGTAGGCAGAGCAAGGAACAGGGACATACTAAGGATATAACCCCATTCCCTGTATGAAGTGTGTGATTTTATAGACACAAGGTGTGGTTAAACACTTGATTGTTATTTTAACAATATTTATTAAAAGTTAAATTTTAAATAAGTGCCCTTTTTTTGTTGGATTTATGATTAATTGGGAGTCACAATTATCATATTATTTAAATAAAAAAAGAACCTTTATTTACCTTAGTAGCGGCCGCACACCGAGCTGCTGGGAGGCCACTTTTCAGGAGCGCACATGAAACGCTGCATGCAGCATTTTCCTGTGCGCTGAGGAAAAGCGGCCGTCCAGCAACTCTGTGTGCGGCCGCTACTAAGGTAAATAAAGGGTTGCTTGTTTGAATGCGCCATTTTCTAGGGCATCTGTGGGCTGCCATTCTCAACGGGTGGGGGGCCCAGAATGCTTGAGCCACCTCTTGCTGAGAATTCCAGCCCACAGTTTCATAGTTGTACATGGCTATAAGCCAAAAAATATAGCCAAGCCCCATGTAATTTCTTTTTTTTAATTATTTCTCACAAATTTTTTTTAAAAAAAGGACTCCCATGTATTTTTAATTACCAGCCAGGTAAAACTAAGTAGCTGGGGGTGGGTGGCAGCCTGTAGCTGGCTGCTGTACCTGGGCTGGTGGGCAAAAAAACAGTGGAGCCCCCACATAGCATGCATGTGGAAGTGTGTGTCTCACAGCAGCCACCTGATGTTTTTTCAAATTGGTTGTGTGTCACACAACCAGAAAAGGTGAGCAATTTTATATAGTGGCTTCAGAGCCGAACTGCATATATAACGATAAGACCCTATTGTGTTTGCGTCCTTTACAGTGACTACATCAACTTGTCTGTGGGAATCTTTGACACATGGAGCAGGTTTTTGATGTAAAAAATCCGCAGCACACATTCTACATTGGCACATAGCCTAATGGCCGCTTTACACGTCGCAACATCGTTCCGATATTGCATACGATCTCACGGGAGCGCGCACAGTTTTGGCACTTGTCCAAGATCGCATAGTAAATGTCACACAGGGAGATATCGGCAGGCAACGCAACTACGATGTGTACACCCCTTCTTTGCGCTGGGTACGAGCAACCCAGGGAATGACCATTTAACATTGGAGTGAATAGGGGAAGTTGCACTACAAATCGTAGTTGCGCTGTCACACAGCACGATCACAGCAGATCGCATAGCCAATATTGCACGGTTGGAGGCCATGCACAATCTGATTACGATATTGTAGTTGCGTTGTTTTCATGTCGCATTGCCCATTTACACGACACAACGCAACAACGATAACTGCAACGCCCGTACCAGGTGACTTTTTATCGTAGTTGCGTTGCGATATTGCGACGTGTAAAGCGGCCTTAATTGTCATTTAGATAATTCTGTCTACCAGGCTAATATCCAGATTATAAGTTTATTTTATCTGATTAGTATTTTCCCCTATAATTCTGTATTTTTTGAGTAAATCTATATTTTAAAAAGAATATGAAATAAAAAAAAAATGTTAAGTATTTTTTGTGACTTGTGCATCATTATTAAGTGTTAGATCTTAATTAATTTAACTCTGGTTTGACTGACCTCCTGATAATTAACTCTTGCTAAATCTCTGACTAAGTTGCTTCCTAAGATTTTGCGCCTATTCTTATCTCTCTAGTTATTGACCCAGCTGGCTTGACAATTCTTATCTAAAGCTTGATCCTCCAGCCAGCAGCCACACCAATTGTGCAACCCAAAGGGCCCTGTTTTAAGCTCAGATCTCTGCAGGCTCAGACTGGCCAACAGGAAAACAGGTAAATCCTTCAGTGGGCCCTTATGTAGGAGTTGCCCCTCCTCGCCCATCCTCCTACTGGTAGACACGGTACTCTTAATGCAACAAGTAGAGAAAAGGGCAGGATCTCATCATTCATTTAACAACCGACCCAGATTATTATTATTATTATTATATAGCACAATACATAAATTTGTGACCAAGTGACAGGTAATATAGCTTAACAGTGGCCCCCAGAATAAAGTGACTGGTGGGTCCTTGACACTCCAGTTCTTCAATGGAACCCTAAATAGTATCGATAGTTGAAAGATGAAGGCCATGGTGCATCTAGAATGTTAAGTGGATTAACTGTGTGTGGTAACCTTTTTTGAGACCACAGCCTTAAGGGCCCATTACACACAACGATATCGGTAACAATATCGTTGCAATGTCACCGGTTTGCTGACGTTGCAGCGATGTCTAAACGACATTGTTGTGTTTGACACACAACAGATTTATGAACTGGTTCATAAATCTAGCTTTGGTCCCCCGCTGAACGCGCAGCATTTCTGCGTGTGACAATGGGAGACCAGTGATCAGCGAGCTCCCGGCGCCGCACAGTACCGCTGGGAGCTGGTATCCAAGGTAAACTGTGGGTAACTAAGCGCCAGGCGGCGCTAACCATTGTTTACCTTGGATAGCAAAGTGCTCCCTGGTCCGGATCGCTGGTGAGTCTGCCTGTGTGACAGCTCACCAGTGATCAGCCTTCAATGTCCCAGCGATCCCGACCATTGGTGGGATCGCTGGGACATTGAAGCTTGTAACCCAGGCTTTAGACAGATCCTTACAATAGCACTTTAAATCCCTTGCTGATTCATTTGTGTAGAGCAGACCTAGATCATTTTCAGACACCATTAAAAAAATGTATATGTTAATTTGAAAAAGCAAAGAAAAGAATTTAGTGTTATTTCGTTTTCCTGTTTTATTTTCTTCCTAATGTACTATACTGCACATAAGTTGCACACTTCATTGATTTAATTAAAAAGAGAAATGGAAATCTAATCTCCTTCTTGCAAGAACCTGCCAATATGATGTAATCAAAGAACTTGCATATATAGTTGCAAGATAGTTCCATGAATAGTTATAAATACCTGTTGCTATATCATTCAATATTTATTTATAGTGCTCACAGTCAACTAGTTCTGTCATAGATTTGCATTGAGAGCTTGTGACGTAACTTCTGACAAGACCAGTTAGAAGTTAGGGTCACAAGATGACTCCTTGCGACTGGAGCGATTCTGAAAAAGGTGAAGACGCTGGAGGGAGAGTCTTTAGCTTGACACAGGGTGGTATTTGTGTACGAGGTCTCCATCTTCTGTGTCCAAGCATGCTACATGAAGAGGATGGTCCTTGCTGGGTATGTGATTTTGCTTTAAGATGGTGACATGCCTTTGCAGGCCCAATAATGCCAATGGCTTAAGCTATCCAGGGCCAAATAATAACTAGTTCATCTAGGGGGACCACTAGTTCTTTAAAAACTTAGGTTTATCCAAAAGAAACCTGATAACAACTCTTGTACATTAGAAAGAAGGTACATATCATCTCGTGAGTTTCTTTAGCACAGAGTAGCTTCATATACTTTCTTCACTTCACTTGCTCTAGCCTCCACTAGTCCTGCTTGTTTCACCACTACACAGCCTAGCATCAAAGAACATGAAAGTCATATTTTCCTACCAAGGTTCCACATCTTCTCCCTAACTACAATCTGGGTGAGTCCCGGAAACATGCACCTCAGGCACATCCAACAGATCCAACAGATTTTCAACCACCTATGTTCAGACCTAGATCTAGAAAAATGAGAATGCTCATAGGGTCTTATCCCACTTAGGAGACAATTCATGTACAGTATAAAAACTGCTCACCTGCTTCAGTTGTGAAGCCCACAACCAGCTTGATTGCTCAAACCTAGCAGCTGCAGCAAGGACCACACTTCCACGAAGTGGGGATGAAACTCTATCCGGGACCAAGTGCCTCCAGGTTCGCGCCGCTGCCTCAAAGGAATATCAAAGACACCGGAATGCTTTGAGTAAAAGTAATCTTCTGCTTTATTTTCCGACGCGTTTCGGAGCTCAAAACCCAGCTCCTTCCTCAGGGAATGACATTTGATGTCCCGGATAGAGTATGTTCAGACCTAGGTCTTCCTGGCCTCCATTCTTTGCATAAATGCAGCCATGTGAGTGCCTAAAGCCATGTATACCATGACTAGTTGTACTTCTATTTCTGGTAGTCCCTTGGTCTTCTATTCTTCTGTGCAGTCTTGGAGAGATGAGGAAGACTTTCCACGATGTTTCTCCCCTTGGCTTTTAGAGCTAGAAAAGCCAAAGCCTTTGGGGCAGACATCTCTTATTGAGGTTGTACTACCACAAGCTGTGTTTTGGTCTCTGGATTCCAATGGCGGTTAGTGCAAATCTTCCCAGGGCACTGTCCTTCTTCCCTGACTGGACCATTTTCCAGGCTGCAGACTGGAACCACTGTGGAGAGAGCTGACATTGACGCACACCTTGTTTCAGGATCTCTGTTCCACCACAAAGCCATAGCCCCTTTTGTGAAGAAAGTAGGTGACTACTCCCCGGACCTTCTGGCTAGGGTCAGATTTGCGTCAGTACTCAGACTGACGATTCCGTCTAAAACTAGCCTCTGGCAGGCACAACACGTAGCGTTAACGGAACGTAATGCTATGCGCCGCCTGCCTATGCATCTCTATGGTTACCTGATACTTAACGCAGCCGCTGGCTCCACTCACAAGGACCAGATATGCACTATTGCTGAGCACACAGGAAAACGCTGCAAACCGCGTTTCCTGTGAGTTCAGCAATAGTGCTTATCCGGTCCCTGTGTGTGGAGCCAGCGGCTGCACTATGCTTTACGTATCCATAGAGATGCATAGGCAGGTGTCACATAGTGTTACATTCCATTAACGGCTGCATCTGCCAGAGACTAAGTTTTAGACTGATTTGTCAGCTTATATCAGACCCTAGCCTCTGCTGGGCAAATTTTTTTCCTCCGGGGCTATCCAGCTGAGCCCATGTAAGGAGTTGGACTGGTATTCGCATTCCTCCCTGAAGACACCAATTGCACCATTGTATTGTTTTGTAAATCCATGCATCTTTGTATATAATGTATAATGTGAACTGTGATGTAATGTAATGTTGTGATATGTATAATGCGGTTTATCTGTGTAATGCATGTATAAGGTACAATGTATAGCACTGTTGTATGTATAACGTATAATATTATGTTTAATGTAAGGTATAGTAATAAGACATATAGAACTGTTATGTAGGATTTTTGTAAAAGAGTTTTGCCCAGAAACAGACTGTAGGGCAACCAACAGTTAAGGGATGGAACTAGCCCACAAACAGAGCAAATAGTCTCTAGTATAAGTGACAGCGTCACAATGGAGATTGCTTAAGTTCCCACGCTGCCAGGTCAATGGTGACGTAGGGTATGTGTCTAAGGCCCCTTTCACATCAGCGTTTTTTTCAAATCGCAGCAGATGCGGTGAAAAAACCGCATCTGCCGCGATTACCGCATACGGGCTGCACTTGCGGCACGGTTGCGGCGCGGTTTCTGCAAGCCCCATACAATGTATAGGCGGGCTTGCGGCAGGTGCAGCAAGTGCGGTTTTGGCACTTGCGGCAGGTGCGGCCGCGAAAAAAACAGCGGTACTAATAAGGGGACCCACTGGACAACAGTGAAAATCCGGGCCTTCCCGGACTAGTGAATGGCAGCAAGCAGGGTTTGTGGCAGCTGAGCAAGAGGGCAAGGTGGTACAACGCAGGACTAGAAGATACCGCACAACTTCAGGTATAGAAACATAAAGTTTACTAAAAATGTCACAGACAAAAACAAGGAAAATTTACCCTAAAAAAAGTAAAATCCTAAAATGCATACAAATAATAAATAAAGTTACTTGGTGACATTATTTTGATTAAAAACAATGTGCAAGCCATCCCACCGCTTGTGTAAGTAATGAAACAGCAGGACCTGGGTCCCAACAGAGAGCACCAGCAATTGGAAGCTACATACATATAAATAATATCCAGCTCATAAGGCAGGCCACACCTCAGATTGCAATGTCTACAAAAAAACAGACATTGTAATCTGAGGTGTGGCCTACCTTATGAGCTGGACATTTATGTGTGTGTAGCTTCCCATTGCTGGTGCTCTCTGTTAAGACCCAGGTCCTGCTGTTTCCTTGCCATGCACACATTGCAGAACACATGGTAAGGTTTTTTACTGCTAGTTAGGGACCTTCCCAATAGGGTTACCTTGTCATGGTGCTACTGCTTCCACATTTTTTAATTAAAATAATGTCACCAAGTACTCTATTTATTATTTGTATGCAGATTAGCATTTTACTTCTACTTATTTTTCGGGTATTTGCTCATTTTTCCTTGTTGTTTTTGCTAGGCCTGTGGGAACATGCACGTACTGCATGATTACACTTTAGTTGCAGTTCTGTTTTTTTGTAATCCAGAGTACAAGGCATCAGGGAAAGGTAAACATAATTGCAAGGCTCACGATTCCACACATTTGGTAAGGATAACATTACAGGTAGGAAGAAAGAATCACTAAATGGACCGCGGAGAACAGGCTAGACAAAGGGACACAGATGTGTCAGATGTGGCCAAGGTGCAGTTGAAAATTAGTAGGAAGTACACTGGCGGTGTAGTAGATTGTATTACAAGTGGCCTACACTAATAGTTTTTGTCATGCTGCGACTTGACCAGAAGTCAGATGTGGCCAAGGTGCAATTAAAAATTAGTAGGAAGTACACTGGCAGTGTAGTAGATTGTATTACAAGTGGCGTACAGTAATAGTTTTTGGCATGCTGCGACTTGACCAGAAGTCAGATGTGGCCAAGGTGCAGTTAAAAATTAGTAGGAAGTACACTGGCGGTGTAGTAGATTGTATTACAAGTGGCCTACACTAATAGTTTTTGGCACGCTGCGAGTTGGCCAGAAGTCAGATGTGGCCAAGGTGCAGTTAAAAATTAGTAGGAAGTACACTGGCGGTGTAGTAGATTGTATTACAAGTGGCCTACACTAATAGTTTTTGGCACGCTGCGAGTTGGCCAGAAGTCAGATGTGGCCAAGGTGCAGTTAAAAATTAGTAGGAAGTACACTGGTGGTGTAGTAGATTGTATTACAAGTGGCGTACGCTAATAGTTTTTGTCACGCTGCGACTTGACAAGAAGTCAGATGTGGCCAAGGTGCAGTTGAAAATTAGTAGGAAGTACACTGCCTGTGTAGTAGATTGTATTACAAGTGGCCTACACTAATAGTTTTAGTCACTCTGCGACTTGACCAGAAGTCAGATGTGGCCAAGGTGCAGTTATTAGTAAGGAAGTACACTGGCGGTGTATCTTTTCACAAGTGGGCTACACTACTGTGCAAATCACACTGCTACTAGTCCGAACAAATTGCTGAGACTAGCAGCAGCAAAAAAATGCCTACTTAAGACAGGTAATGTAGCTTTCTTAACAGCAATGCTACACTACCTGCCTTAAAGGACTCCCAGAGCTAGATGTGGCCAGATGCTGTGAAAAAGACTTGTGCAGCACTTTGGCACGCCCCTGCCTGGCAATACTAATAGGGACTGCTCTAACCTAGCCCAAAGGGCTGTAATTAAAACTAGTCGCAGCTTCTATGGAGTAGATCTGAAAAAGAGCTGTTACAGACCTAGTCCCTAGTCCCTACTCCTATGATGCAGCTCTTACAAGAGCTGATTCTGCTAAAATTTGCACCCTCCCCCCAGCCCCTACTCCCTAAACCTATCTATCTAACTATGTATTAGCTCCGTAGCTGAATGGGATAGTAGAATTCTGAGTTTTGACTGTATGGCGCCCACAGCAGCAGCGGATCCGTCTGATACACAGCTACAGCAATGAGCAAATGGTGGCGATGAAGAAAATGGCCGGGTCTTATAGGGCAAGGACATGTGACATACACAGCCAATGATGTTGGACCTTGCTTGTGCAAAACATGTCCTTTACCGTGTTTCACTGTGATTGGCTCAAAGCCTGCACTGCCCCACTGCCCCACTCTACATGCGGTCTGGAGAAAAAAAAAAAGAGCTCCATCACTTCGGTAGCACTGATCTGAACCCCGCCCCCCTCCGCACACTATACACTGAAAATGAATATTAAAATTGAAGATCAGTATTAGTATGAAAAGCCAGGTATGCTTTTGTTGACTGAAGCATTATCGAACATAACCTTGCACTGGCGAATTAGAAGCTAATTGTTCTAATTCGATGAATGACTCGAATACCGCCCAAAACAGGTCAAATTTGAGATTGCCAAACATTTTGAATCGAACATTGCTCATCTCTAGATATGAGGTCCAGAGAGGTAAATATGCATATCATCAGCATAGAGATGGTACTGAAAGCCGCAGGACTCTATGAGCTGTCCCAAGCTGAGGGTGTAGATGGAGAAAAGTAGGGGTCTTAGAACTGAAGCTTGGGGGACACTGACAGATAGGGTGTAAGGTGAAGAGGTGGTGTGAAAGAGGGAGATGCTGAATGTGTGGTCTGTTGGATATGAAAAGGTCCATGAGAGGGCCAAGTTTGTGATACCAAGAGATGCGAGAATATGTAACAGGAGGGAATGGTCTACAATGTCTAGGAGGAGGAGGACAGAATAGTGTCGCTTGCTCTTGGCAGTTAGTAGATCATACGTAACTTTAGTTAGGGCAGTTTTGGTAGAGTGATGAGGTTGGAAGCCAGATTGTAACCAGTCAAAGGTGAAGCAGGAGGAGAGGTGGGAGGCAAGATGAACATGCTGTTCTAGTAGTTGTAAGGCAAAGGGGAGAAGTGATTTGGGGTGATAGCTAGAGACAAAGGATGGATCGAGGGAGGGCTTTTTGAGGATGTATGCCCCTCATTCTGGGCTCATCCTGATATACACTGACAGCAAAAGGGTAACAATGTTTTAAACTGTTGACTTTGAGTCTCCATATCTCACAATCGACTACCTTCATTCTATAGACAATCATCTTGGCTATCTCATGCATAAATTTGGCTAGCAACTTTTTAGCATATGATTAGTTATGCAGATTATTGTTATCTCTCGCCATTGTTACTGTGTTGCTACTGGTGTTTTAAAACTTTTTTTTACCTTTATACTACAAATTGCAACCTGTACTCACATTTCTTAATCGCTCAGTGTATTATTAGTTCCCAAGTGACAGGTCACTGTTTCAAATTGAGGAGCAGGCATGATGAAGATTTCCCAAGAAAAGATATTCAGCATCTTCCAGCTCATCGATAGCACTCTCTTGGCCAAGAAAATTGCCAAACTGCATCATGTGAATGCCATGACATTTGGAAGAAAACAAAACTAAATCTGTCCTTGGATTAAAAAGACAAGAGGTGGACTTCCAGGAAAAATATTGCAGTCAACAAGTTGGCTCGTCATAAGGTCTACCTGATCTGGCGTGACAAAAAATGGAGGTGGCTCACATGTTTCATTAAGAGAACACAGATGACCATGTAAGCACGTGTGATGCACGTTAGACAAATCTGGAATGGTGTGCCCAAAAAAAGGTGAAGAAGCTTTGACTTCAATATTGTCAAAATAAGTTTCCCTTGAGTTTGCAGAAAAGTACCAAAAGTGGAGAATAGAAGATTGAAAATGGGTGATTCAGAGTGAAGGGACTATATTCTATAGACTAGGCTCTGATGGGTGCAAAAAGGTCTGGAAGATATAAGAAAAAAAGGGGCAAATGGATTGAGAAATTGAAAGAGCTGTAATGTTCGATGGAAGTAGCCTGTTGATATTAGGTTGTTTCACCAATAAAGTGTTGGCTAATTGGCTACTTGAATAAAATTGATGATGGTCTCAATGCTAAACTATATGTGAGTATCCTACAAGACGAGTTACTTTGTATACTCAAGTACTCTTTGTATAAAAAGGACAACCTAGTGTTCTAACAGGACAATGACTTGAAGCATACATTGAGATTGACGAATAAATGGTTTAACCCCTTAAGGACCGAGTCACTTTGCAGCTTAATGACCAGACCATTTTTTGTAATTCTGACCACCTCTCCTTTATGAGGTAATATCTCTGGAACGCTTCAACGGATCCTAGCGATTATGAGATTGTTTTTTCGTGACATATTGGGCTTCATGTTAGTATTAAATTTAGGTCGATAATTTTTGCGTTTATTTGTGAAAAAATAAAAAATTTGGCAAAAATTTTGAAAATTTAGCAATTTTCAAATTTTTAATTTTTATTCTGCTAAACCAGAGAGTTATGTGCCAAAAAATAGTTAATAAATAACATGTCCCACATGTCTACTTCACATCAGCACAATTTTGGAAGAAAAAAAAAAATTTGGTAGGACGTTATAAGGGTTCAAAGTTCATCAGCAATTATTCATTTTTCCAGCAAAATTTACAAAACCAATTTTTTAGTGACCACATCACATTTGAAGTCCCTTTGAGGGGTGTACATGACAGAAAACACCCAAAAGTGACACCATTCCAAAAACTGCACCCCTCAAGCTACTCAAAACTATATTGAAGAAGATTATTAACCCTTCAGGTGCTTCACAGGAACTAAAATAATGTTGAAGGAAAAAATGGACATTTTAATTTTTGTAACAAAAATGTTCTTTTAGCCTCAATTTTTTCATTTTCACATGGGCAACAGGATAAAATGCATCCTAAAATTTGTTGGGCAATTTCTCCTGAGTACACCGATGCCTCATATGTGGTCATAAACCACTGTTTGGGCGCACGGCAGGGCTCAGAAGGGAGGGAGCGCAATTTGAATTTTAGAGCCAATTTTCCGTTCAAAAAGTGAAATGGCGCTCCTTCACTTCTGAGCCCTGCCGTGCGCCCAAACAGTGGTTTATGACCACATATAAGGTATCGGTGTACTCAGGAGAAATTGCCCAACAAATTTTGGGATGTATTTTATCCCTTTGCCCATGTGAAACTGAAAAAATGTAGGCAAAAAGAATTTTTTTGTGAAAAAAAAGTTTTTTTTAATTTTTATGAATGAATTTGTGAAGCATCTGGGGGTTCAAAGTGCTCACTATGCATCTAGATACCTTCCTTAGGGGGTCTAGTTTCCAAAATGGGGTCATTTGTGGGGGAGCTCCAATGTGGAGACACACAGGGACCCTCCATACGCGACATGGTGTCCGCTAACAATTTGAATGGAAAATGAGCTCAAATTGTTAGCGGACACCATGTCGCTTTTGGAGGGTCCCTGTGTGTCTCCACATTGGAGCTCCCCCACAAGTGACCCCATTTTGGAAACTAGACCCCCGAAGGAACATATCTAGATGCATAGTGAGCACTTTGAACCCCCAGATGCTTCACAAATTCATTCATAAAAATTAAAAAAACACTTTTTTTTCACAAAAAAATTATTTTTGCCTATTCATCCGTAAAAATGAAAAAGCACTTTTTTTTCCACTAAAAAATTATTTTTTCATTATTACGGATCAATTTGTGAAGCATCTGGGGGTTCAAAGTGCTCACTATGTACCTAGATATGTTCCTTTGGGGGTCTAGTTTCCAAAATAGGGTCACTTGTGGGGGAGCTCCAATGTGGAGACACACAGGGACCCTCCAAACGCGACATGGTGTCCGATAACAATTTGAGCTCATTTTCCATTCAAATTGTTAGCGGACACCATGTCGCGTTTGGAGGGTCCCCGTGTGTCTCCACATTGAAGCTCCCCCACAATTGACCCCATTTTGGAAACTACACCCCCAAAGGAACATATCTAGATGCATAGTGAGCACTTTCTACCCCCAGGTGCTTCACAAATTGATCTGTAAAAATGAAAAAAGCAAATTTGTGTGGAAAAAAAAAGTGCTTTTTCATTTTTACGGATGAATTTCTGAAGCATATGGGGGTTCAAAGTGCTCACTATGCATCTAGATACGTTCCTTAGGGGGTCTAGTTTCCAAAATGGGGTCACTTGTGGGGGAGCTCCAATGTGGAGACACACGGGGACCCTCCAAACGCGACATGGTGTCCGCTAACAATTTGAATGGAAAATGAGCTCAATTTGTTAGCGGACACCATGTCGCGTTTGGAGGGTCCCCGTGTGTCTCCACATTGGAGCTCCCCCACAAGTGACCCCATTTTGGAAACTAGACCCCCGAAGGAACGTATCTAGATGCATAGTGAGCACTTTGAACCCCCAGGTGCTTCAGAAATTCATCCGTAAAAATGAAAAAGCACTTTTTTTCCACAAATAATTTCTTTTTTCATTATTACGGATCAATTTGTGAAGCATCTGGGGGTTCAAAGTGCTCACTATGCATCTAGATATAATCCTTTGGGGTCTAGTTTCCAAAATGGGGTCACTTGTGGGGGAGCTCCAATGTGGAGACACACAGGGGCTCTCCATATGCAACATGGTGTCCACTAACAATTGGAATTGTTAGCGGACACCTTGTAGGATATGAAGAGCCCCTATGTGCCTAAACATTGGAGCTCCCCCACAAGTGACCCCATTTTGGAAACTAGACCACCCAAGGAACGTATCTAGATGCATAGTGAGCACTTTGAACCCCCAGGTGCTTCACAAATTGATCCGTAAAAATGAAAAAAGAAACTTTTTGTGGAAAAAAACGTGCTTTTTCATTTTATGGATGAATTTGTGAAGCATCTGGGAGTTCAAAGTGCTCACTATGCATCTAGATACGTTCCTTCGGGGGTCTAGTTTCCAAAATGGGGTCACTTGTGGGGGAGCTCCAATGTTCAGGCACACAGGGAGGGGATCTCCATGGTTTCCGCTAACAATTGGAGCTAATTTTCTATTGAAATTGTTAGCGGACACTATGTCGCATATGGAGAACCCGTGTGCCACCAGCACAAGGGCAACTGGTAGAGTTGGGGTACAGCACCAGAAAATGCCGCCTCTAATGAATGCGCTATTTTCTTGGGTGGCTGTGGGTTGAAATTTGCAGCGTGGGGGACCCACAACATTTGAGTCTCTCCACGCTGAGGATTCCAGTCAGCCAGCTACCAAGTTGTAGATGGCTGGCTACAAATACAGCGAAGGCTTTATTTTATTTCTAGAACTAATTCTAGAAAAAAAAATGACGTAGGGCTCCGCCATATTTTTGGTCCAGCCAGGTACAACTTGGCAGCTACAGACTGCCAGCAACCCCCAGCTGCCTCGTTGTACCTGGCTGCAACCAAAAATACAGCAAAGCCCATTTTTTTTTATTTCTAGAACTAATTCTAGAAAAAAAAATGACGTAGGGCTCCGCCATATTTTTGGTCCAGCCAGGTACAACTTGGCAGCTACAGACTGCCAGCAACCCCCAGCTGCCTCGTTGTACCTGGCTGCAACCAAAAATACAGCGAAGCCCATTTTTTTTAATTTCTAGAACTAATTCTAGAAAAAAAAATGACGTAGGGCTCCGCCATATTTTTGGCCCAGCCAGGTACAACTAGGCAGCTGGGGGCTGGAATCCTCAGCATGGAAAGGCCCAAGCGTTCTGGGCCCCCCATGCTGCGAATTGCAGCCCGCAGCCGCTCCAGAAAATGGCGCATTCATTGAAGCGCCATTTTCTGGCGCTGTACCCATGCTCTTCCAGTTGCCCTGGTGCCGGTGGCAAACTGGGTAATAAAGGGGATAATGCCAGCTTTTTATTGGCAGCTGGCACTAAGCCCGAGATTCATAATATAGGGCCAATGTTAGACCCGCCATTAGGAATCTCTGGTAAATAGTCAGAAAATACACACATAGAAAAATCTTTTTATTTGAAAAAAAAACACAAACAAAATTCGGACTCCATCTTTATTATGAAGATCCGACGTAGTCGACAACGAAGGTCCCACGACGCTCGATTGCCTCCGACGTAGTCCACAACGAAGGTCCCACGACGCTCGATCGCCTCTGCTCAATCCAGAGACTGCAGCAAGGGATCAAGTGTCCTCTTCCTACAGTCTCTGGGGTCAGAGTTATGGTGCACTGTATGACAATGATCAGTTATACAGTGCACCATGACTATGATCCCAGAGACTATAACAAGAGGACACTTGATCCCTTGTTGCACCCATCCATCCACCTATGCACCCATCATCCACGCACGCACATCCACGTACGCACATCCACGTACGCACATCCACGCATGCACACAACCACGCACGCACATCCACGCATGCACACATCCACGCACGCATGCTGACATCCACGTACATCCACACACACATCCACGTACATCCACATCCACTTACGCACACATCCACGTACGCACATTCACACACGCACATCCACGTACGCACATCCACGTACGCACATTCACGTACGCACATCCACGTACGCACATCCACGTACGCACATCCACGCACGCACATCCACGCATGCACACAACCATGCACACACATCCACACACGCACATCCACGCACGCACACATCCATCCATCCATCCACCCATCCATCCATCCACCCACCCATCCATCCATCCATCCACCCATCCACCCACCCATCCATCCATTCATTCTTTCATTCTTTCATTCATTCTTTCATTCATTCATACTTACCCAGCGATGAGGAGGAGGAGCCCCTGAGAAGAGGAGGAGCCACACTGCAGAGGAGGCCCGACGGTGCGGGCGGGTGCACCGAGCGTGCAGCCCGCCGGGATAGGTGAGCGGGGCTGGGGACCAGGGATCGGGGGCTGGGGACCGAGTCCCGGGGGCTGGGGACCAGCAGGGAGGAGGAGGAGGGGGCCCTGCAGCTTCGCCGGCGGGCGCAGAAGCCCGCTGGCAAACACACTGTGCAAGGTGGAGGGCGGGGATGGACGGGAGACAGGGGGGGCTGCACAGGGGACGGGGACAGGACACAGAGGGCTCAGGACACAGGGGGGGGGCTACAGAACACAGGGGGAGCTGGACACAGGGGGCGGGGACAGGACACAGGGGGAGCTGGAGCATCAGCTCATGGCCGGCGGCTGCGGTGCAACCCGCCCGCAGATAAGAGTGATTGCGGTGGGGGGGGTGAAGGGGTTAACAGGGGTGCCCACACCTCTGCCCCTAACCCTTGGCTGTCACTGACAGCTTTTAGATTTGAGCTGTCACTGTTCGTTTAGAAGCAGTGACAGTTCAAAGCCATGACGAGTATACTCGTCATGATGCGGGAACTGACATCTTTTCATGACGAGTATACTCGTCATTGGTCGTAAAGAGGTTAATGACAATGTAGTAGAGGTGTTGGATTTCCTCAACTGTCCACAGACCCAAACTGAATCGAACACTTGTGGGTAGAGTTGAAGAAAAAGCTGTATACATACCCAAGTGAGTCGACCAGTATGCACCCACACTGGGAAAGCGTAGAAGAGAACTGGGATCAGATTTTGGCCAAGACATGCTAAATTCTAACTGAGAGCATATGCAGAAGATCGAAGCAGTGTTGAAAGCCCAATGTGGATTTAAAAAATCATAACAAAATAATTAAAAAACCTTAGATTTTTAGGCGTAAAACAGTAACAATACAGTAACATGACAACAATTGGCACAACTAATCATATGCTAAACAGTTGCAAGTCAAATTTATGAATGAGATAGCCAAGAAAATTGTCTATAACATGAAGGTAGTTTCATGCTCAAAGCTGTAGTGGATGGTGAGATATGGAGCCAGAAACTCAAAAGTTCTAAACATTGTTACTCTTTTGCTTGTCAGAATTTATGATTGCCATGGTGGTATATATGTCCCCCATCCTGTTATACATTGTTCTCATCCTAGGCACATCCTGATATATTTGATCCTCACCCTGGTATGCATGGTCCTCATCCTTGGCCCATCCTGATATATAATCCAAATCCTGGTATACATATCCCCCATATTGGTATATATGGACCTCATCCTGGGCCCATTGTGGTATCTATAGCCCAATCCTGGTATATATGACCCTCATCCTGTATCCATGGTGGAATATTTGGCCCAATCCAAGTATATATGGACTTCATCCTGAGCCCATCCTGATATATATAGATATATGGCCCTCATCCTGGTATATATAGCCCTATACTGGTATATATGGCCCTCATCCTAAGCCCATCCAGAGTAAAACAGCCCTGGCTCACATCACAAACTCGATTCCTCCAGCGATGCTCTAGGAGTGCCGAACACCTATGGAGGAAAACTCACACACCAGAAAACTTTATCCATTACAAATTCATGCTCAAAACCTACAACTCTGCCTTTCACCTCGCCAAACAGACCTACTTCACCACCCTGATCTCCTCACTAGCCAACAACTCAAAGAAACTCTTTGACACCTTTCACTCTCTCCTCAGTCCGAAAGTGCAGGCCCCTATCACTGACCTCTGTGCTGATGATCTGGCCTCTTACTTCACAGAAAAAATATAAAACATCCGTCAGGAAATCAGCTCCCAAACTTCAAGTGTTTCTACTCCCATCTGTCCCTACATTCCCTCTGACTCACTCTCCATTTTTGACCCAGTCACAGAAGAAGAAGTCTCCAGGCTCCTCTCGTCCTCACGTCCCACTACATGCACCACTGACCCCATTCCCTCACACCTACTACAGACCCTCTCTCCAGTGGTCACCACTCACTTAACCACAATCTTCAATCTCTCCCACTCTACTGGCATCTTCCCCTCCTCCTTCAAACACTCTATTATTACTCCACTACTAAAGAAAACGTCCCTTGACCCATCCTGCACAAATAACTACAGACCTGTCTCAAATCTCCCCTTCATCTCAAAACTCCTGGAGCGCCTGGTCTATACCCGCCTGACCCATTACCTCGCCACTCACTCTCTTTTAGATCCATTGCAGTCTGGCTTCCGCCCCTTACACTCTACAGAAACTGCCCTTATCAAAGTGACAAATGACCTTCTGACAGCAAAACATAATGGTGACCACTCTCTGCTTATCCTTCTTGACCTCTCTGCAGCTTTTGACACTGTTGACCACCATCTCCTACTCTCTATGCTGCACTCCATTGGCATCAAGGAGCCGCCTCTCTCCTGGTTCTCTTCCTATCTTTCTGACCGCTCTTTCAGTGTATCATTTTCTGGCTCCACTTCCTCACCTCTTTCCCTCACTATTGGCGTCCCTCAGGGTTCAGTCCTTGGACCTCTTCTCTTCTCTCTCTACACAGCCCCGATCGGACAAACCATCAGCAGATTTGGCTTCCAGTACCATCTCTATGCTGATGACACACAACCAGTGCTGTTTTTGTGGCGGTACATACCGGTACGCCGCACCGGAAAATGCACCGCCGCTATCTCCGCTGCTACCACCAGGGCCTCACAGGGCTGACTCCAGTGAGGGTTCCGGGCTGCAGAGGCCAGGAGGGGGGCCTCTTGGCAGCTCACCGGGATCCTTTCCAGATCAGCAGGCGTGCCCCAGAGCAGCGGCGAGGAAGGAGTGTGATTGTGAACGCTCCCAGGTACCGGAGGGTGTCCCACGGCACCTGGCAGCGCAGCAGGCACTAGAGCCACGTGACCGGCAGATCCAGGTATATGCGGCCAAGTCCCAGGAGCCTCCAGTGGGGAGATCAGTGACCGGAGGCTGCGGCTGGTCGGAGATCCCTCCGCTCCACTTGTGGTGTTGTTGTGGCCCAGGGTGAGGATGAGTGCCTCACCAGTGACTAGTCAGCACAGAGGCAACCTGGGGCAGACCAGCACAGGTGGCCCCTCAGGCACAGTTGGGCACTTTTTGAGCGGCTGAGAAGGCTTTAGGAGCAGGAGGGGTTGTAGGGCAGGAGTGAGGCTGGAGTCAGATAGCTGTAGTAGCGAAAATGGCAGGAATGCGCCACGAGGAGGTCTGAGGAGGGCTCACAGGGGCAGCCAGGCCAAAGTCCAAGGTTTAATTGGGAAATAATAAGTCCATCTTATTCCAGGAAATCACACCAGTGCTTTTTTTGTGGCGGTACATACAGA
>JARQOC010000005.1:188363327-188406196 GCA_033576535.1 Allobates femoralis
AGACCCCCAGCCAAACTCAAACCCGAACAGTAACATAGACGTCTCAGGGAAGTCAGTGTTCAGGGTTCGTACCCGAACACTAGATGTTGGTTACGAACCACAAACTTTACAGTTCGGGTTTGCCCATCACTACCCATAACAATGGCATATATATTTTAGAATTTTGTTTCTTACATCATCTTTTCTTGCATGAAAAATGGGTCATATAGAGTAGCCAAGTACAGGGTGGGCCATTTATATGGATACACCTAAATAAAATGGAGATGGTTGGTGAAATCAACTTCCTGTTTGTGGCACATTAGTATATGGGAGTGGGAAAACTTTTTCAGATGGGTGGTGACCATGGTGGCCATTTTGAAGTTGGCCATTTTGGATCCAAATATATTTTTTTCAATTGGAAAAGGGTCATGTGACACATCAAACATATTGAGAATTTCATAAGAAAAACAATGGTGTGCTTGGTTTTAACGTAACTTTATTCTTTCATGAGTTATTTTCAAGTTTGTCTTTGTTTACAGCAATTGACATGTCGCATAGGTTAACATGTGAGGAGTGGTTAGAAATTGTGTTTATATCTGGTGAACGCAGTACCCGGGTCATTGCAGCAGATTTCAAAGCAAGACACTCTACGAGACCACCCATCTCCCATGCTACAGTTAGCAAAGATTCATGAAAAAGGTTCAGTGTTGGATTTGCCAAAAAATGTGGATGCAAGTAAACTGTCACTAATGTAGAAACATCAGTGGCTGAACTAGCTTCATTCAGCAAGAGTCCACAGCGTAACACTCGCCGCATGTCACTGGAGAGTGGCATCAGTGAAACATCCCTTTTGGCGGATATTAGCTACTTACAAATGGCACCCTTACAAAATCCAGCTGTTGCAGCATCTTCACGAGGATGACCCATATCGGCACACTGAATTTGCAGAGTGGGCAAAACAAAAGTTGGAACAGGACCCTCAGTTTACACAAAACATTATGTTCAGTGATGATGCAAATATTTTTGTGAATGGTGAAATTAACAAACAAAACCACCGCTATTGGTCTGACACTAACCCACAGTGGATAGATCCTCAAAAAAACTCACCAAAATGTAGCCATGTCAAATATCCATTGCACCTAGCCGGAGGCTGCTGGCTTCTCTGAAAGGCAACACAGGTGTCTAAATACCGGTGCTCAATCCCCTGCAACCCCAGCATGGGGGCGGATGTAGCACCTGTGACCATCCATGCTGACAGGCAGGACACTGGTGGTATTTATAGATACAAGGTTACCAACAGGGCGTCAGTCACACAGGTCTATGTGAGGCAAAGTGTCAAAGCTCAGCCTATTGGTCACAACCAGCTATCAGACAAGGCGGGCACAATGGATAGATCCCTCCAAGACTGTTGGAACACAACAATTGATGGTATGATGTGGTATATGGGGTAGAAAGATAGTGGGGCCATTCTTTATCAATGGAAACTTCAATGCCACTGGATATCTGAAATTGCTACATGATAATGTGTTGCCCTCTTTGTGCACACTGAAGATGCCACGTTCCCTGAATTTTTTCCAACAAGATGATGCACCACCCCATTATGAGTGTCAGGTTCGAGCACTCCTACATGAGCAGTTTCCTGGAAAGTGGATTGGTTGTCATGGGCCAGTTGAATAGCCACAAAGGTCCCCCGATCTTACCCCCTTAGACTTTTATTTTTGGGGTCATCTGAAGCCAATTTTCTAAGCTGTGAAGATACAAGATGTGCAGCATCTGAAACAACGGATACTGGAAGCCTATGCTAGCATTTCTTTTACGGTGTTGCTATCAGTGTGTCAAAAGTGGGAGAAGAGAGTTGAATTGACAATCCAACACAATGGGCAGCACTTTGAACACATTTTATAAGTGGTCATAAACTTGTAAATAACTCATGAAAGAATAAAGTTACGTTAAAACCAAGCACACCATTGTTTTCCTTATGAAGTTCTCAATAAGCTTGATGTGTCACATTATCCTCTTTATTGAAAAAATAAAGTTGGATCCAAAATAGCTGACTTCAAGATGGCCACCATGGTCACAACTCATCTGGAAAAGTTTTTTCCCTCCAATATACTAATGTGCAACAAACAGGAAGTTGATATCACCAACTATTTCCATTTTATTTAGGTGTACCCATATAAATGACCCATCCTGTATAATGAAAATTGTATGGCTAGATGTTAAAAATCCTAAATTTACTTATAAGAATCAGTGTCCGAAAACTCCCCATTGAGTGCATGTGGAGTCCTGTTCAGTAGATCCAATTCATATGAACTTTCGACAAAGGAGTTTCAGAGTGGTATTGCCCCCCTAATATTGAAGTGAACCAGATCTAAACCAATCACACGAGGGGGTTAGCTTCACCTCCATGATGTTCCAAAAAGTGGGAGGAAACAGAGAAGCATTTTGCCCTTGGCTAGATCCTTGCTGTTAAAATATCACCCAATATGGACGACACAAGCATCAGAGTGTCCTAATTCATGAAACAGTGTGATTGCAGTAGTATATTTTTCATGTGGCATTATTTATTGCCCTGAAAGTCTATTGGCTCTTAGCACCAGGCGCTTTAATGTAGCTCCATCTGTTTGGGTAATAGGGAGTTGGCAATTTAATATCTCCCTATTCAAACCAATTGTCTGTGTAACCTGTTTTTGGTACATCATGTAACCCAAGTCTTAATTTCTATGATATTTTACTCTTATTTTGTTTTTTGACCTGGGGTTATTACAGACATTTTCTAGGTAAAAAGCTTTACATTCTGGTATATTTGGGAGAATGTGACTTTCCTCCTCTTATAAGGTTACTTGTTACCCAGCTGGCTAATTATGCCTACTCTTGATGGTGATTTAGAACCATTTTTAACATTTAATAAAGTTGTACAACTTTTTTGAAAATATTGTACATAATAATGGTATGGCTTATATCTTCCCAATCACATTCTGTACTCATCAGGTTCTTAGGCTAGGGTCACACTCAGTGCTGCCCCTGCGGCAGCCGGAGTGCGTTACAGCAGAGCTCAGCCTGCTGTAACCACCAGCGGTAACGTCGGTAACTTCGGGTGAACACAGCCCTTAGTTACCCGATATGTATCATAGTTACTAGTGATGAGCGAGTACTAAAATGCTCGGGTGCTCGAAGCTCGGGCCGAGCATCCCGAGATACTCGTGTACTCGGCCCGAGTAACGAGCCCAATGTTATCCTATGGGAGACACGAGTATTTTTATGAAATGACTGCCGGCTGCCTGGAAAAACCCTAAAAATGTCACAAAAGTCTCAGAAGAGTGCTGAAATGACATGGCAACACCATGGGGAAGACCCCTGGAAGCATTTCTCACTCAAAAGTCACAGCTGTGAACAATGTTGTCCGAGTTTCACGCCAATTTTACGGAGTGTCCAGAAAACCTTCCAAAATTACACCAAAATGAATATTTAGGGTGGAAATGTTAAGGGCACATACCCAATAGTGAGATACAGCTGGTGTATGTTACTTTTTGTGATTACATGAAAGATTTTACGTGAAAACATTGTGCGGCACTCCGATGACCCTGACAAGAGACGTACATGAAGCCCTGTCTAGAAATAATGTGCCCATTTTGAAGAACTGGGTCTATTGTAGTATCTTCCTTTGCCAGGGCAGTCCAAAATTGGGAGGTTCACCAATGCCCCTGGATACAGACATGCAGGATGGCCTGTAAACAAGAACTGGGTGTATTGTAGTATAGCCCATTGGCCAGGGCAGCCAAAAATTGGGAGGTTCAACAATGACCCATGCTTACAGACATGTAGTAGGGCCTGTAACCCTCAAGTGGGTGTATTGTAGTATAGCCCTTTGGCCAGGGCAGCCAAAAATTGGGAGGTTCAACAATGACCCATGCTTACAGACATGTAGTAGGGCCTGTAACCCTCAAGTGGGTGTATTGTAGTATAGCCCTTTGGTCAGGGCAGCCAAAAATTGGGAGGTTCAACAATGACCCATGCTTACAGACATGTAGTAGGGCCTGTAACGCTCAAGTGGGTGTATTGTAGTATAGCCCTTTGGCCAGGGCAGCCAAAAATTGGGAGGTTCAACAATGACCCATGCTTACATACATGTAGTAGGGCCTGTAACCCTCAAGTGGGTGTATTTTAGTATAGCCCTTTGGTGAGGGCAGCCAAAAATTGGGAGGTTCAACAATAACCCATGCTTACAGACATGTAGTAGGGCCTGTAACCCTCAAGTGGGTGTATTGTAGTATAGCCCTTTGGCCAGGGCAGACAAAAATTGGGAGGTTCAACAATGACCCATGCTTACAGACATGTAGTAGGGCCTGTAACCCTCAAGTGGGTGTATTGTAGTATAGCCCTTTGGCCAGGGCAGACAAAAATTGGGAGGTTCAACAATGACCCATGCTTACATACATGTAGTAGGGCCTGTAACCCTCAAGTGGGTGTATTTTAGTATAGCCCTTTGGTGAGGGCAGCCAAAAATTGGGAGGTTCAACAATGACCCATGCTTACAGACATGTAGTAGGGCCTGTAACCCTCAAGTGGGTGTATTGTAGTATAGCCCTTTGGCCAGGGCAGACAAAAATTGGGAGGTTCAACAATGACCCATGCTTACAGACATGTAGTAGGGCCTGTAACCCTCAAGTGGGTGTATTGTAGTATAGCCCTTTGGCCAGGGCAGACAAAAATTGGGAGGTTCAACAATGACCCATGCTTACAGACATGTAGTAGGGCCTGTAACCCTCAAGTGGGTGTATTTTAGTATAGCCCTTTGGTGAGGGCAGCCAAAAATTGAGAGGTTCAACAATGACCCATGCTTACAGACTTGTAGTAGGGCCTGTAACCCTCAAGTGGGTGTATTTTAGAATAGCCCTTTGGTCAGGGCAGCCAAAAATTGGGAGGCTCCTCTTTGTCCCTGGATAGAGACGTGCTGGAGGGCCTCAAAACATTTTTCACATAGAAAAGATGCGGGTATCCTGTCTTTGTAATGCCCATTCAAAAAGAATGGGCGTAAAAATTTACCACTGTGGGTATACCTGAAACTACAGCCAAACTATTGTAACGGTCATCATGGTGCCACATGAGGAGAAGGAGGAGCAGTCCAGCGATTAGCCAAGGAATAGGAAGACAACGTGGTGGATGATCCAGTAGCTTACCCAACCTGGCAGGAGTATATGCAGAGCGAGGACAGCAGTGCACAGGGGGAGGGAGGCATAGCATCCCAACAGGCAGTACGAAGCAGGGTCGGGTACGCAGGCATAAGGCAGGCAACCGTTCCCCGGAACAACAACACGACACAAGGTGCCTGTGCAAATGTTAGGTCTTCCCGAGTCTGGCAGTATTTTCAGTTGGCTCCAGATGACTCTAAAAAGGCCATTTGCAACACCTGCCATGCCAGCATCAATAGGGGTACGAAAAGTAGCAGCCTGCCCACCACTAGCATGATCAGGCACATGTCAGCCAAGCACACGACTTTGTGGAAACTACAACAGATTCGAGAAGCGGTGCTTGCTGATGTCACTGCTACGTCTTTGCCTGTTGTGCGTGCGAGCCAATCCCCTGTCCAAGCTGGCCGCGAACAAGCCTCCGTCCCTGCACCTGAAGTTGCCCACGTCCAAATTACACCACCATCAAGCACGTCCTTTTCCCAGCGCAGTGTTCAATTATCCATTCAGCAAACATTTGAACGCAGGCGCAAATACGCTGCCAACGCCCCACATGCCACAGTCCTGAATGATCACATTTCGCATCTCATTGCGCTACAAATGTTGCCTTTCCGGCTGGTGTAGACGGAAGCATTCCGCGACCTGATGCCGGCTGCTGTCCCACGTTACTCGGTCCCCAGCCGCCACTATTTCTCCAGATGTGCCGTCCCCGCATTGCATAACCACGTGTCCAACAGCATCACACGTGCCCTGAACAACGCTGTTTCAGCCAAAGTCCACCTAATAATAATAATAATAATAATACAGCTTTATTTATATAGCGCCAACATATTACGCAGCGCTTTACAATGTAGGGTTAGAGTACAGAAAATATAATACAGTAAGTAATTACAGTACAGAACAAATACAGTAGAATAATTGGATACAAAACAATAGGCATAGAATCAATGTAAAAAAGAAAATACAAAAAATAAAGCAAGAAATGAAGGTGACCCTGCTCAAAAGAGCTTACAATCTACAACGGGATAGGGGTTGCACAAGGTACAGGGGCTTATTGCACGGATGGTCCAGGCATCTTGAGGAAATGGGGCATAGAACTAAGCTTACATGGATGGTCATTATACAGTCTGTGTAGACCTTTTTGGTTTGGTGGAGTTTGTAGAAGAGTAATGTCCAGAGGGATAGCCCACTATCTACAGTACAAAGGACTTCTATAAGGGAGTATGATAGGCCGCCTTAAAAAGATGCTTTTTTAGGGATCGTCTGAAGCCATGCAAGTTGTGGATAGTCCTGATTTCTTTTGGTAAAGCATTCCAGAGGTTTGGTGCAGCTCTGGAGAAGTCTTGGAGCCGGTACTGGGAGGATCGGATTATTACCGATGTCAGTCGAAGGTCATTTGAGGAACGTAGAGGGCGAGTGGGGTGATAGACAGAGATGAGGGAGGAGAGGTAGAGGGGTGCTGCACTGTGAATAGCTTTGTGGGTGATAAGAAGCAATTTGAATTGGATGCTGTAGTATACGGGCAGCCAGTGCAATGACTGGCACAGAGCAGAGGCATCTGAGTAACGATTGGCCAGATGGGTGATCCTGGCTGCTGCATTAAGGATGGACGGGAGAGGAGAAACTCTGGTGAGGGGGAGGCCGCTTAATAGAGAATTGCAATAGTCAAGGCTGTAATGGATTAGGGCCACGGTGAGGGTTTTTGTTGTTTACAGGGTGAGAAAGGGACGGACTCTGGAGATATTCTTCAAGTGTAAGTGACATGAGCGGACGAGACATTGTGTGTGGGAGGAGGAGAGATCGGTGTCAAACATAACACCCAGACAACGAGCCTGCTGCCTAGGCATTATCGTGGTGCCACAAACTGAGAGAGAGATGTCCGATTTAGGGAGGTTAGTGGATGGGTGGAGCAGAAGAAGTTCAGTTTTGGAAAGGTTTAGTTTCAAATAGAGAGTGGACATGATATTGGAAACTGGAGGTAGACAGTCATTGCTGTTCTTTAATACCGCAGGGGTAAGGTCAGGGGCTGAAGTGTATAACCACAGACACGTGGACAAGTGCTTGTGGGCAAGGCCGCTACATCTCCTTGACAAAACACTGGGTTAATATTGTGGAGGCTCTGACACAGTCTGATCGAGGGACGGAACACGTCCTTCCCACACCAAGGATAGCAGGCCCTACCTCTGTCAGGGTTTCACCGACACTCTACAGCTCCGGAATGTCATGCTCTTCAGCGTCCTCCTCCTCCTCCTGCTCATCCTCATCCACTGTACCCTCCACACCAGTCCCAAGCTGGAAGCACTGCAGCACTGCCTCTGCGAAGCGTCAACAGGCTGTGCTGAAGCTAGTCTGCATAGGTGACAAACCCCACAATGCAGAAGAGGTGTGGACAGCTCTGAAACAGCAGGCAGATCACTGGCTCACACCTCTGAACCTAAAGCCAGGAAAGGTCGTGTGTGACAATGGACGGAACTTGGTGGCAGCTTTGAGGCGAGGCCAGCTGACGCATGTTCCATGCGTGGCCCACGTGCTCAACCTGGTGTTTCAGAGGTTTCTAAAGTCATACCCAGAGCTGTCTGAACTGCTGGTAAAAGTTCGCCGTCTGTCTGCACATTTTCGCAAGTCACCTGCTGCTTCAGCCGACCTTTGCGGATTTCAGCGCCGTTAGCGTCTTACGGCCCACAGACTGGTGTGTGATGTCCCCACGCGTTGGAATTCAACTCTGCACATGTTGGTCAGGATATGTGAGCAGAAGAGGGCAGTTGTTGACTACCTGCATCACCTAAGCCGTCGGGAAAATGGTTCAAACTCCACACATAACACCTGAGGAGTGGAGATGGATGTCGGACCTATGTACCGTCCTCCAAAACTTTTAGGACTCCACCCAGATGGTGAGCTGTGATGACGCCATTATTAGCGTCACCATACCACTACTCTGCCTTCTAAAATGGTCTCTGCTGAAAAACAAAGAGGATGCATTGCAGGCCGAGCGCGATGACTTGGAGCAAGAAACAGTAGTGGGTGTGGGTGAAAACACAGAGTCCAGCCTCATCTCATCACAACGTGCAGTGGAGGACTATGACGGGGAGGAGGAGTATGAAGACATGGAGCAACTCTCTGGCCAAATTGAGGATATGACATGCACACCAGTGATACCCTCGATTCAGCGTGGCTGGGCAGAGGACAGGGGAGATGAGGAGGAGGAGGAGGAGGAGGACAGCATGTTCAGTCATCGTGTTGGTCTGGATACTAAAGTGATGGGTGTTAAGAGTCTGGCGCACATGGCTGACTTTATGGTAAGCTGCCTGCCTCGTGACCCTCGCGTTCAGAACATCTTGGCCGACAATCAGTACTGGTTGGCAACACTGTTAGACCCATGGTACAAGGAGAAATTAATGTCTGTCATTCCTGAGGCGGAGAGGTCAGCCAAAACGCAGTAGTTCCAGAAGGCCATAGTCACGGAAGTAGGCTAATCATTCCCCTCACAAAACGCTAGCGGCATAGGTGAGGAATCGGTGGACAACCAAGGCGTTCGGCCGAGAGGGGCACAAGTCCAATCCGCCAAAGGTAGGGGAACAGTCTTTAGGAGGTGGGACAGTTTTCTTAGCCCCTCACGTACCACAGCCCCTGAGGTGCGGGGTAGTGCCACAAGAAATGCTAAGTTTGGTCAGATGCTGAAGGAGTACCTTGCCGATCGAACAACTGTACTGCGAGATTCCTCTGTGCCTTACAATTATTGGGTCTCCAAGCTGGACACGTGGCATGAATTGGCTCTCTACGCCTTGGAAGTCCTGGCCTGCACTGCCGCTAGCATTTTGTCATAGCGTGTTTTCAGAGCTGCAGGTGGAATCATTACTGATAAACGCAACCGCCTGTCAACTGAAAATGCTGACAGGCTGACTGAGATCAAGATGAACAAGGGTTGGATTGGGCCAGACTTCACCACACCACCAACAAATGACAACTGAATTTAAATTTTGTAATGGGAATTTGCCATGTACCTCCACTGACCCATGGGTACACACTTCTGGACTTCCGAGTGTCCAAGTGTGGGATCAGTAATGTCCGTGGACGTGCACTCAGTCAGTTGGTAGGAAGGAGGATCAGGTTGGGAAATGTGCAGTGCAGTATCACGGCTACTGACAATTGACCGTGTGGAAGACAGGGTGTTTGTGGAGGTGCCAATCAGACTTGAAGCATTATCCGCTATCCAAGTAACAAGCTGTTGACACTAGTGTTGGTTCAAGAGCGTAGTACTGCAGCGGGCCCCAACAATTTGGGACAGGACGTGTGAGCGAGTAGATGTGCCACTTTATTGTTGCGAAATTAGTGCTTGCACACGACCTCGGCCTCTGCCTGCACCACCATCACGTTCACCTCCTTGTTCCTTGCCAACGCCCTTGCGCATTTTGCTTGTATACTGCGACAACAGTCACATGAGAGGATTTTAGTCCCTAACCTGTATCAAGGTATGACGTACACCAGTCTGGTGACTGTTCAGATCACAAGAGATTAGGATTTTAGTTCCCTAACCTGTATCAAGGTAATCAAGGTATGACGTACAACAGTCTGGTGACTTGAATGGTTTTAGGAGAGGATTTTATTCCCTAACCTGTATCAAGGTATGACGTACAACAATCTGCTGACTTGAATGGTTTTAGGAGAGGATTTTAGTCCCTCACCTGTATCAAGGTATGACATAGAACAGTCTGGTGACTGTAATGCTTTCAGGAGAGGATTTTAGTCCCTAACCTGTATCAAGGTATGACGTACAACAGTCTGGTGACTTGAATGGTTTTAGGAGAGGATTTTAGTTCCCTAACCTGTATGAACGTATGACGTACAACAGTGTGGTGACTGTTGAGATGACAAGTGTTAGGATTTTAGTTCCCTAACCTGTATGAACGTATGACGTACAACAGTGTGGTGACTGTTGAGATGACAAGAGTTAGGATTTTAGTTCCCTAACCTGAATAAAGGTATGACTTACAACAGTGTGGTGACTGTTGAGATGACAAGAGTTAGGATTTTAGTTCCCTAACCTGAATAAAGGTATGACTTACAACAGTGTGGTGACTGTTGAGATGACAAGAGTTAGGATTTTAGTTCCCTAACCTGTATGAACGTATGACGTACAACAGTGTGGTGACTGTTGAGATGACAAGAGTTAGGATTTTAGTCCCTAACCTGTATTAAGGTAGTACGTACACCTGTCTGGTGACTGTTTTGATGACAAGAGTTAGGATTTTAGTTCCCTAACCTGTATTAAGGTACTACGTACACCTGTCTGGTGACTGTAATGGTTTGAAGAGAGGATTTTAGTCCCTAACCTGTATTAAGGTAGTACGTACACCTGTCTGGTGACTGTTTTGATGACAAGAGTTAGGATTTTAGTTCCCTAACCTGAATAAAGGTATGACTTACAACAGTGTGGTGACTGTTGAGATGACAAGTGTTAGGATTTTAGTTCCCTAACCTGTATGAACGTATGACGTACAACAGTGTGGTGACTGTTGAGATGACAAGAGTTAGGATTTTAGTTCCCTAACCTGAATAAAGGTATGACGTACAACAGTGTGGTGACTGTTGAGATGACAAGAGTTAGGATTTTAGTCCCTAACCTGTATTAAGGTAGTACGTACACCTGTCTGGTGACTGTTTTGATGACAAGAGTTAGGATTTTAGTTCCCTAACCTGAATAAAGGTATGACTTACAACAGTGTGGTGACTGTTGAGATGACAAGTGTTAGGATTTTAGTTCCCTAACCTGTATGAACGTATGACGTACACCTGTCTGGTGACTGTTTTGATGACAAGAGTTAGGATTTTAGTTCCCTAACCTGAATAAAGGTATGACTTACAACAGTGTGGTGACTGTTGAGATGACAAGTGTTAGGATTTTAGTTCCCTAACCTGTATGAACGTATGACGTACAACAGTGTGGTGACTGTTGAGATGACAAGAGTTAGGATTTTAGTTCCCTAACCTGAATAAAGGTATGACTTACAACAGTGTGGTGACTGTTGAGATGACAAGAGTTAGGATTTTAGTTCCCTAACCTGAATAAAGGTATGACTTAAAACAGTGTGGTGACTGTTGAGATGCCAAGAGTTAGGATTTTAGTTCCCTAACCTGAATAAAGGTATGACTTACAACAGTGTGGTGACTGTTGAGATGACAAGAGTTAGGATTTTAGTTCCCTAACCTGTATGAACGTATGACGTACAACAGTGTGGTGACTGTTGAGATGACAAGAGTTAGGATTTTAGTCCCTAACCTGTATTAAGGTAGTACGTACACCTGTCTGGTGACTGTTTTGATGACAAGAGTTAGGATTTTAGTTCCCTAACCTGTATTAAGGTACTACGTACACCTGTCTGGTGACTGTAATGGTTTGAAGAGAGGATTTTAGTCCCTAACCTGTATTAAGGTAGTACGTACACCTGTCTGGTGACTGTTTTGATGACAAGAGTTAGGATTTTAGTTCCCTAACCTGTATTAAGGTACTACGTACACCTGTCTGGTGACTGTAATGGTTTGAAGAGAGGATTTTAGTCCCTAACCTGTATTAAGGTAGTACGTACACCTGTCTGGTGACTGTTTTGATGACAAGAGTTAGGATTTTAGTTCCCTAACCTGTATTAAGGTAGTACGTACACCTGTCTGGTGACTGTAATGGTTCAAGAGAGGATTTTAGTCCCTAACCTGTATTAAGGTAGTACGTACACCTGTCTGGTGACTGTGTTGATGACAAGAGTTAGGATTTTAGTTCCCTAACCTGAATAAAGGTATGACTTACAACAGTGTGGTGACTGTTGAGATGACAAGAGTTAGGATTTTAGTTCCCTAACCTGTATGAACGTATGACGTACAACAGTGTGGTGACTGTTGAGATGACAAGAGTTAGGATTTTAGTCCCTAACCTGTATTAAGGTAGTACGTACACCTGTCTGGTGACTGTTTTGATGACAAGAGTTAGGATTTTAGTTCCCTAACCTGAATAAAGGTATGACTTACAACAGTGTGGTGACTGTTGAGATGACAAGTGTTAGGATTTTAGTTCCCTAACCTGTATGAACGTATGACGTACAACAGTGTGGTGACTGTTGAGATGACAAGAGTTAGGATTTTAGTTCCCTAACCTGAATAAAGGTATGACTTACAACAGTGTGGTGACTGTTGAGATGACAAGAGTTAGGATTTTAGTTCCCTAACCTGAATAAAGGTATGACTTACAACAGTGTGGTGACTGTTGAGATGCCAAGAGTTAGGATTTTAGTTCCCTAACCTGAATAAAGGTATGACTTACAACAGTGTGGTGACTGTTGAGATGACAAGAGTTAGGATTTTAGTTCCCTAACCTGTATGAACGTATGACGTACAACAGTGTGGTGACTGTTGAGATGACAAGAGTTAGGATTTTAGTCCCTAACCTGTATTAAGGTAGTACGTACACCTGTCTGGTGACTGTTTTGATGACAAGAGTTAGGATTTTAGTTCCCTAACCTGTATTAAGGTAGTACGTACACCTGTCTGGTGACTGTTTTGATGACAAGAGTTAGGATTTTAGTTCCCTAACCTGTATTAAGGTACTACGTACACCTGTCTGGTGACTGTAATGGTTTGAAGAGAGGATTTTAGTCCCTAACCTGTATTAAGGTAGTACGTACACCTGTCTGGTGACTGTTTTGATGACAAGAGTTAGGATTTTAGTTCCCTAACCTGTATTAAGGTAGTACGTACACCTGTCTGGTGACTGTAATGGTTCAAGAGAGGATTTTAGTCCCTAACCTGTATTAAGGTAGTACGTACACCTGTCTGGTGACTGTGTTGATGACAAGAGTTAGGATTTTAGTTCCCTAACCTGTATTAAGGTAGTACGTACACCTGTCTGGTGACTGTAATGGTTCAAGAGAGGATTTTAGTCCCTAACCTGTATTAAGGTAGTACGTACACCTGTCTGGTGACTGTTTTGATGACAAGAGTTAGGATTTTAGTTCCCTAACCTGTATTAAGGTAGTACGTACACCTGTCTGGTGACTGTAATGGTTTGAAGAGAGGATTTTAGTCCCTAACCTGTATTAAGGTACTAAGTACAAGAGTGTGGTGACTCTAATGGTCACAGAAAAGCTTGGATTTCAATCTGTATCACCCTGCCTATATCCTCCTAGATTAGTCCTGAGAAGGACTGTTCTGGTCACTGGAAATCTTGGACTCCGATCTGGATCACCCTGCCTATGTCCTCCTAGATTAGTCCTGAGAAGGACTGTTGTGGTCAGCAGCAGTTTGCAGCCCTGATCCGGATCTACCTATGAGGGCCGCAAATCTGTCCCTAATCAGCAGCAGACACTCTCCCTACACTCACTGTCTAGAAGGCTGTGTGCCGAGCACAGCGCGCCGGGACTTATAAAGGCTCGGTGACGCTGTGCAGGCCGGCCAATCACTGCTATACCACAACCAACAGGGCTGTGGCATTGCAGTGGTCTGTCAGCCAATCCCTGCACGTGGGCTGGCTCTCAAAAGAGCGCCAACATGGAGAGATGACGACCACGAGCACAGCACGAGTATCGCGAGATTACTCGGTGCTCGGCGAGTCGCCCGAGTACAGTGATACTCGTGCGAGTAACGAGTAGTGCCGAGCATGTTCGCTCAACACTAATAGTTACTGGCCACACACAAAGCTGCCTGGACTGCGGTAATCCTGAGCGCAGAGACAAACTGTGCAGGCAATGCACCTTTATCTTCAAGAATTTATTAACGAAAAACAGAGCTCTGCGCTTAAACATTGGGCAGTTGTCTTCTTCAGGCCAGGCATGTATGTTAGCAGTTGAATACATAAAAAAAGACATGAAAAAAAGTTAATGGAGTCAAGGATGTGTGCAAATAAAGAAATTAGATAATGGTAAAATAATATAACGCTTTAATGTAATGTAATTGTAATATAAATTGTAATTTGTTCACTATAAGATTTAATCTCTCCATAGCAACTACAAAATAATAATTGTAGAACAGATTACAGTATTTTTTGGATTATAAAACGCACTTTTGATCCCCAAATTTTTGAGAATAGTGGGTGGGGTGTTTTATAATAGAAATATACATGCTGTACTGTAGGAGGAGGAGTGGCCTTTGACGGTGTCCAGGTGTTGGAAAAAGCTGGTGCAGGCTGCAGCTGCGGCCTGTGGTCAGGTGCCCCCGCTCGTGTAATATGCACTGCATCCTCTGTCCATCACCCCAGTGCTAAAGCTGGGGCTGAGAGGTCGGCGGGGAAGCATTGCATATTATATGAGCCTGCACTCACTCCCCCATCCTGGGTATGGCTCCACCGTCAGACTATATGCCTCCCCCTCCTGCTGGCACGCACACTAAAATGATTAACGTTGTTAACTCACCTCTCCGTCTCTCCCACCTCTCAGCTCAGCGGTGTCTTCCTGTGCCTGTACCGGTATCCAATGATGTGATTGGTGCAGCACAGGCAGCACAGTGACATCATCTTTGTGTACACTGGTCACATGATCCAATGCTGGCACAAACACAGATAGACACAGGTGAGCTGGAAAGAGTGACTGCCAGAGAGGTGAGTTAACAGCATTTATTTTTTAATTGTGTCCACCAGCAGGGGGCATATAGAGTGACGGAGGGCCATATACAGGATGGGGGGCCATGTACCAGGATAAGGGGGCCACATGCAGGAAGGGGGGACATATTCAGAATGGCAGGTCATGTACTAGGATAAGGGTGGCATATCTAGTATGGGAGGCCATATGCTGGATGGGGGGCCATATGCAGGATTGGAGCACCATGTACCAGGATAAGCAGGCTATATCTAGAATGGGGGCCATGTACCAGGATGAGGGGCGATATCTAGGATAAGTTGGCCATATGCAGGATGGGGGGCCATGTACCAGGGTGGAGGGGCTATGTAGCCCTAGACGGGATATATATATATATATATATATATATAATATATATATATACAGTATAAATATACAGTGCTGGCCAAAAGTATTGACATCCCTGCAATTCTGTCAGATAATACTCAGTTTCTTCCTAATTATAATGTCCCAAATCTTTTTTTTTTTTGAGAGATAAGAACGGTTTAATAACCAATTTGATGATATAAGGATGAATTTTCACTTCATACAGTTGTGGCCAAAAGTATTGACACCCCTGCAATTCTGTCAGATAATACTCAGTTTCTTCCTGAAAATAATTTCAATCACAAATTCTTTGGTATTATTATCTTCATTTAATTTGTCTTAAATGAAAAAACACAAAAGAGAATGAAGCAAAAAGCAAAACATTGATCATTTCACACAAAACTCTAAAAATGGGCCGGACAAAAGTATTGGCACCTCCAGCCTAATACTTGGTTGCACAACCTTTAGCCAAAATAACTGCGATCAACCGCTTCCGGTAACCATCAATGAGTTTCTTACAATGCTCTGCTGGAATTTTAGACCATTCTTCTTTGGCAAACTGCTCCAGGTCCCTGATATTTGAAGGGTGCATTCTCCAAACTGCCATTTTTAGATCTCTCCACAGGTGTTCTATGGGAGTCAGGTCTGGACTCATTGCTGACCACCTTAGAAGACTCCAGTGCTTTCTAGTGCTTTTTGAAGTGTGTTTTGGGTCATTTTCCTGCTGGAAGACCCATGACCTCTGAGGGAGACCCAGCTTTCTCACACTGGGCACTACATTATGCTGCAAAATTTGTTGGTAGTCTTCAGACTTCATAATGCCATGCACACTGTCAAGCAGTCCAGTGCCAGAGGCAGCAAATCAACCCCAAAACATCAGGGAACCTCCGCCATGTTTGACTGTAGGGACCGTGTTCTTTTCTTTGAATGCCTCTTTTTTTCTCCTGTAAACTCTATGTTGATGCCTTTGCCCAAAAAGAGAAAACGTTCTTCCAAAACGTTTTAGGCTTTCTCAGGTAAGTTTTGGCAAACTCCAGCCTGGCTTTTTTATATCTCGGGGTAAGAAGTGGGTTCTTCCTGGGTCTCCTACCATACAGTCCCTCTTCATTCAGGATGCCGACAGATAGTACGGGTTCACACTGTTATACCCTCGGACTGCAGGGCAGCTTGAACTTGTTTGGATGTTAGCTGAGGTTCTTTATCCACCATTCGCACAATCTTGCGTTGAAATCTCTTGTCGATTTTTCTTTTCCGCCCACATCTAAGGAGGTTATCCACAGTGCCATGGGCTTTAAACTTCTTGATGACACTGCGCACGGTAGACACAGGGACATTCAGTTCTTTGGAGGTGGACTTGTAGCCTTGAGATTGCTCATGCTTCCTCAATTTGGATTCCCAAGTCCTCTGACAGTTCTTTGGTCTTCTTTCTTTTCTCCATGCTCAATGTGGTACACACAAGGACACAGGACAGAGGTTGAGTCAACTTTAATCCATGTCAACTGGCTAAAAGTGTGATTTAGTTATTGCCAACACCTGTTAGGTGCCCCAGGTAAGTTACAGGTGCTGTTAATTACACAAATTAGAGAAGCATCACATGATTTTTCTAACAGTGCCCATACTTTTGTCCTCCCCCTTTTTTATGCTTGGTGTGGAATTATATCCAATTTGGCTTTAGGACAATTCTTTTTGTGTTTTTTTTCATTGAAGACACATTAAATTAAGATAATAATACCAAAGAATTTGTGATTGCAATCATTTTCAGGAAGAAACTGAGTATTAATCTGACAGAATTGCAGGGGTGTTAATACTTTTGGCCAACACTGCATATATCAGGATAAGGGACATATATACTGACTGTAAGATGGACACTGGCATTATAAACCGACCACTTTTATCATTAAAAAATATTTTTTTTCTTTAAACATATTTGGGGTGCATCTTATAATCCAGTGCGCCTTATAAAGCGAAAAATACAGTAATTGTTATAAATAATGATAAAAATAGTATGCAATTCTACAAAAATATATAAAAAAGAAAATGCAATAAAAAAAGTGATTTAATTTGACCAATGGCCAAAAAGACTAAACTAAGCAATGCAAAAATATGGTTTTCTTAATGTAAATTGGAATACATAAATTGCATTGCTTCGAAGGTGTATGTTGCAGATGTTATATGACTCTTCACATTACCATAAATTGAATATGTTTTCTATACTCAACCTTCACAGAGATATATAGCTGGCTACCTCCGGAAAAGATCATCACTGCACTCAGTCGAAAATGGTCATGTTTGAAGTCGTATTTCACCAAGACTAGATAGTATCACATATAGCAATAACCTTGTTTGCAGGGCAGTGTTTGCAACATGCAGTAGAACTGTACATAAAAAGAATATAGGCACCAGCAAAGAAATAAGAAAAAAGTTAAGACAGGTTTTAATGTGAATGTCTGTATGATGACTTCAATAATCCTACTAACAGACACATTTGGTTCTATTTCCTCAAGGTAGAAGAAGCACATTTTGTTCTTGTGGCTGTAAATGACCTAGAATGTTCACATATTATAAAATTAAGGTAAGCAAAAGTGAAAAATACAGCCTACAGGACAGTCAAGTGACAGCAATTCATGCATGAATTAATAGGTTTCAGTTTTAGTATGAACACAAGTTCAAAATTGTCCATGTCAACCACCAAACCTCATTGTTGGCCAAATCATGCAATATTCTGACATTTACTCTTCAGTGATAGATGTTCATCCCCTAGAGAGCATTACTTAACACATTTTGCAAACAAAGAATGCAACATTCTATCTCACACTATAAAAGAAAGCACATTATTCATATTCATCACATATTAATTCTACGGGGCAATCTTTTGGATTGCCTACAACATTATAAAATCCATAAATCATCTCTCCAGTTATTTTTGCAAAACTATTGTCATTGTGCTAAAAATGTAGAAATCTTTAAAGGGCAAAATGTTTGATAAGTATAAAAGAGGAGTCAAGTTACAGAACTAGTAATGTATATACTGCGTTATTTATTACTAAATAGGCTCCACACCAATTTGAATGCTATAATTGGCAAAATGAGCTCATGTGTGTTCTGTGTGTTGTTTGAGGAATAAAATCATTGGATTTTACCTATATGGGATTTTATGTTTTAAGTATTTTATTTCATTTGTTATACCAATTTACAGTATATATATATACAGTACAGACCAAACGTTTGGACACACCGTCTCATTCAAAGAGTTTTCTGTATTTTTATGACTATGAAAATTGTATATTCACACTAAAGTCATCAAAACAATGAGGCTAGGGTCACACTTTTTTATAGAATTGTGTTCACATTTTTATGAATGAAGCCGCCTGCTCCTCTGTGAGCTGTGCATATACTATACGTAATGTACATATAGTATGTGTGCTGTCCGAGGTCCTGTAGGTTTTTACAGTAGATCTATGGCGCTGCACAGCCCATAGATCTAGTGTAAATGGCTACAGGACCCTGGGCAGCGCACATACTATACGTGAATTAAATATAATATGCACACCACTCACAGGGGAGCAGACGGCTTCATTCATAAAAATGTACAGAGCCGACAGGAGTCAGCTTACTGTACATCAGCAATTAACTCATTATATGCGTGGGTGGTATGTCTCTAGGGGGGGTGGGCACCCCCTAGAGACACTATGGCCACAATTATTAATAATATTTATTATTATTTAACAGTGACAACACTTTGCTTATCCCGGCGGTAGCCGGGATAAGCAAAGTATATACGGTTACACGTCCTGAGCAATCCGCTTACCGCATTGCAGTCACAGAACCGCTCCGAAAACTGCAGCCTGCATGATTTTTCACGCAGGCTGCAGAGCCGGAGGCGGTAATCGAATTGCTTGTAAAGCAATCCGGTTTTTATAATAGGCTCCTATGTGGAGCGTTTCCTGCTCCGGTTTTGAGTTTTTTAAAAGCTCAAAACTGGATCAGGTTTAAAAAAAAAACGCAAGTGTGACCCTAGCCTGAATTAACACATGTGGAATTATATACTTAACAAAAAAATGTGAAACAACCGAAAATATGTCTTATATTCTAGGTTTCTTCAAAGTAGCCACCTTTTGCTTTGACTACTGCTTTGCACACTTTTGGCATTCTCTTGATGAGCTTCAAGAGGTAGTCACTGGAAATGGTCTTCCAACAGTCTTGAAGGAGTTCCCAGAGATGCGTAGCACTTGTTGGCCCTTTTGCCTTCACTCTGCGGTCCAGCTCACCCCACACCATCTCGATTGGGTTCAGGTCTGGTGAATGTGGAGGCCAGGTCATCTGGCATAGCACCCCATCACCATCACACCTCCTCCTCCATGCTTCAACCAGGTATGTAGAGTCCATCCGTTCACCTTTTCTGTGTACACAAAGACATGGTGGTTGGAACCGAAGATCTCAAATTTGGACTCATCAGACCAAAGCACAGATTTCCACTGGTCTAATGTCCATTCCTTGTGTTCTTTAGCCCAAACAAGTCTCTTCTGCTTGTTGCCTGTCCTTATTGCCTGTCCTCAGCTATATTTCCATGAAGGCCTACTGCACAAAGTCTCCTCTTAACAGTTGTTGTAGAGATGTGTCTGCTGCTAGAACTGCTGTATGGTATTGACCTGGTCTCTAATCTGAGCTGCCGTTAACCTGCGATTTCTGAGGCTGGTGACTTGAATTAACTTATCCTCCGCAGCAGAGGTGACTCTTGGTCTTCCTTTTCTGGGTCGGTCCTCATGTGAGCCAGCTTCTTTGTAGCGCTTGATGGTTTTTGCAACTGCACTTGGGGACACTTTCAAAGTTTTCCCAATTTTTCGGACTGACCTTCATTTCTTAAAGTAATGATGGCCACTAATTTTCCCTTACTTAGCTGCTTTTTTCTTGCCATAATACAAATTCTAACAGTCTATTCAGTAGGACTATCAGCTGTGTATCCACCAGACTTCTGCACAACACAATTGATGGTCCAAACCCCATATATAAGGCAAGAGATCCCACTTATTAAACCTGACAGGGCACACCTGTGAAGAGAAAACCATTTCCGGTGACTACCTCTTGAAGCTCATCAAGAGAATGCCAAGAGTGTGTAAAGCAGTACTCAAAGCAAAAGGTGGCTACTTTGAAGAACCTAGAATATAAGACATATTTTCAGTTGTTTCACACTTTTTTGTTAAGTATATAACTCCACATGTGTTAATACATAGTTCTGATGCGTTCAGTATGAATCTACAATTTTCACAGTCATGAAAATACAGAAAACTCATTGAATGAGGTGTGTCCAAACTTTTGGTCTGTACTGTGTATATATATATATATATATATATATATATATATAATGTATATATGCTGATAATTAATAAAGGTTATATTCTTGATTACCGTAATTTAGGCCCTTGATTATATAAACTCAAAATTCAAGAGCAGCACTAAGCTACAAGTAACACTTAGGTGCAAAGTCCTGTGCAATGTTCAGCCGCTCCCATATACAGACATACCAAAATTCGGACAGCACTCAGAAAATTTGGTTCATACATCTCCTGCCTATTGGCCCAACCGACCACAAGGTTTTGGCAGTAAGTGCCTGCCTCTCTCAAGCAGTGTGTACATCACCGATAGTGAGAGGTATAGAGTATAGAGTTGCTCCACAGTGGTATGTGTTTGCATTTTTGTATATATATATATATATATATATATATATATATATACAGTGTTGGCCAAAAGTATTGACACCCCTGCAATTCTGTCAGATAATACTCAGTTTCTTCCTGAAGATGATTGCAATCACAAATTCTTTGGTATTATTATCTTCATTTAATTTGTCTTAAATGAAAAAACACAAAAGAGAATGAAGCAAAAAGCAAAACATTGATCATTTCACACAAAACTCCAAAAATTGGCCGGTGAAAAGTATTGGCACCCTCAGCCTAATACTTGGTTGCACAACCTTTAGCCAAAATAACTGCAATCAACCGCTTCCGGTAACCATCAATGAGTTTCTTACAATGCTCTGCTGGAATTTTAGACCATTCTTCTTTGGCAAACTGCTCCAGGTCCCTGATATTTGAAGGGTGCCTTCTCCAAATTGCCATTTTTAGATCTCTCCACAGGTGTTCTATGGGATTCAGGTCTGAACTCATTGCTGGCCACTTTAGAAGTCTCCAATGCTTTCTCTCAAACCATTTTCTAGTGCTTTTTGAAGTGTGTTTTGGGTCATTGTCCTGCTGGAAGACCTCTGAGGGAGGCCCAGCTTTCTCACACTGGGCCCTACATTATGCTGCAAAATTTGTTCATATTCTTCAGACTTCATAATGCCATGCACATGGTCAAGCAGTCCAGTGCCAGAGGCAGCAAAGCAACCCCAAAACATCAGGAAACCTCCGCCATGTTTGACTGTAGGGACCGTGTTCTTTTCTTTGAATACCTCTTTTTTTCTCCTGTAAACTCTGTTGATGCCTTTGCCCAAAAAGAGAGAACATTCTTCCAAAACGTTTTAGGGTTTCTCAGGTAAGTTTTGGCAAACTCCAGCCTGGCTTTTTTATGTCTCGGGGTAAGAAGTGGGGTCTTCCTGTGTCTCCTGCCATACAGTCCCTTTTCATTCAGACGCTGACGGATAGTATGGGTTGACTCTGTTGTACCCTCGGACTGCAGGGCAGCTTGAACTTGTTTGGATGTTAGTCAAGGTTCTTTATCCACCATCCGCACAATCTTGCGTTGAAATCTCTTGTCAATTTTTCTTTTCCGTCCACATCTAGGGAGATTAGCCACAGTGCCATGGGCTTTAAATGTCTTGATGACACTGCGCACGGTAGACACAAGAACATTCAGTTCTTTGGAGATGGACCTGTAGCCTTGAGATTGCTCATGCTTCCTCACAATTTGGTTTCTCAAGTCCTCAGACAGTTCTTTGGTCTTCTTTCTTTCCTCCATGCTCAATGTGGTACACACAAGGACACAGGACAGAGGTTGAGTCAACTTTAATCCATGTCAACTGGCTGCAAGTGTGATTTAGTTATTGCCAACACCTGTTATGTGCCACAGGTAAGTTACAGGTGCTGTTAATTACACAAATTTGGGAAGCATCACATGATTTTTCTAACAGTGCCAATACTTTTGTCCAACCCCTTTTTATGTTTGGTGTGGAATTATATCCAGTTTGGCTTTGGGACAATTCTTTTTATGTTTTTTTCATTAAAGACAAATTAAATGAAGATAATAATACCAAAGAATTTGTGATTGCAATCATTTTCAGGAAGAAACTGAGTATTATCTGACAGAATCTCAGGGGTGTCAATACTTTTGGCCAACACTGTGTATTTATATATATATATATATATATATATATATCAATATATATATATATATATTATACAGTCACCAACAATGGTTGTCACAGACCTTCGGGGCTTATGTCGATATCCCAGAATCCACCGCGGTGGCCGAGGTGCGCCGGCCGCCATATTAGGACACCCAGGTGATGGTGTCACAGTATGGCAATCGCCGTACTCCCGGCTGTCACCCACGCTGTATCCACCTCCCTCACCAGATCAACCCCACCAGGTCCCCGCACTTCCCCTCCACATACCCGCCACCCGCTCCCAACAGTCCACCCGGTGTCCCTCACTCACATGCCCCCCAATCATCCCTGCCAGGTCCCTGCACCCCGCATACCCCCACAAATCCGTTGCAAAATCTGGAGGACCTGTGGTGATGTCACAGTTGTGGGCGGAGTCACAGATCACATGACTCTGACATCACCAAACGCCCTTTAGCAGACACGGAGTGGGGAGCAGAGAACAGGTACAGACAGCAGCACCCCCTGCTATCCCAGTATCCACTGCTCACCCCCCCACTCTACTGCCCCCCTGTGCTGCCCCCATGCTCCACTGTCCCCTGCCCTGCTGCGGTGCCCCCCCCACAATGCTCCACTGTCCCCCTGCCCTGCTGCACTGCCCCCCACAATGCTCCATTGCTGCTCAACTGCCCCCCTGCCCTGCTGCACTGCCCCCTCCACAATGCTTCATTGTCCCCCTGTCCTGCTGTGCTGCCCCCCCCACAGTGCTCTATTGCTGCTCCACTGCCCCCTGCCCTGCTGCGCTGCCCCCCACAATGCTCCGCTGCCGCTCCACTGTCCCCGTGCCCTGCTGCACTGCTCCCTCACAATGTTCCACTGCCGCTCCACTATTCCCCTGCCCTGCTGCGCTGCCCTCCCACAATGCTCTGCGCCGCTCTGCACTGTCACCCTGTGCTGCGCTGCCACCCCGCCCTGCGCTGTCACTCAGACAATGAGCGGCGCTGGATTCAAATCCTCCACCAAACTTGCACTGTAGATTTGAATCCCGCGCCGCTCATTGGCTCAGCCGGCGGCAGCTCAGCCAATGAGCGGTGCCGCGCGGCTTTGACAGGGGATTTGAATCCCGCCCTGCTCAAATTCCCCGCCAAAGCCACGCAGCACCATTGGCTGAGCTGTCACTGGCTGATTCAAATCCCGCTCGGCACCACTCATTAGCTCAGCCAATGAGCGGTGCCGTGCGGCTTTGGCGGAAGATTTGAATCCCGCTCCGCTCTTTGGCTCAGCCGGTGGTCTATGAGCGGCGCGGGATTTAAATCCCCTGCCACCATACAGTGCTTATCACTGAGCCAGCATATACTGTCCTAACCACTGAGCCACAGTATACAGTGCTAACCACTGAGCCACCATCTATAGTGCTAACCACTGAGCCACCATACAATGCTAACCACTAAGCCACCATATACAATGCTAACCACCGAGCCATCGTATACAGTGCTAACCACCGAGCCACTGTATACAGTGCTAACCACTGAGTCACCGTAAGCAGTGCTAACCACTGAGCCACCATATACAGTGCTAACTACTGAGACACCATATACAGTGCTAACCACTGAGCCACCATATACAGTGCTAACCATTGAGACACCATATACAGTACTAACCACTGAGACACCATATACAGTGCTAACCACTGAGACACCATATACTGTGCGATGACATAGAATGAGTATGTTGGAAAGCGCAAACTGTGTGACACATGTCCACTGCTCCTGCTAGCACCACTAAGGATACACAGATGTTCATTTCACCGCACTCCCGATGCAATAGCATCGGGCCTGTTTTTAGTATATATATATTTATATACAAGATAAAGAACTGCAGCACTCTTCTTTTTGAAACAACCGCCTTTATTCAGCCATCAGGTGGGGGTGACAACTTTCGGGATCCTGTCCCTTTCTCTAGCTAGAGAAAGGGACAGGATCCCGAAACATTGTCACCCCCACCTGATGGCCGAATAAAGGCGGTTGTTTCAAAAAGAAGAGTGCTGCAGTTCTTTATCTTGTATACTTATACAGCAAGGAGGAGAGGAGCTGTGACTGCTGAGCACCAAGGGGAGCTGTGCTGCACCAATATACCAATCTAATCTATATATTTATATATATATATATATGTATATATATATAAGAATCTATATTTTTTATATATGGCAATTCTCTATATATGAGATTTTAACATAAATTTTTTTTTCTCTTTTGCAGAACAGCAGTAGATTTGATAAGAATGAAGACTCATCCATCCGTTTAAGTAATATTTTGATTAAATTATTGCATATGAGTAATAACATTTTGAGCAGAAATAATGGGTAGCGCCAATGAAATTTAATATATAACTGAATCATGGTAATATCGTGGTGACAGTGAGGGCAAATGGTTGGGTATGTATAGAACCCCAGGGACTGGCCACATATCACCTCTTGTGGGGATAGGACCACCATCCAAAGTCCGGTGTGACAAGTGTTGGTGAACCGACAGCCATAAGGGATCTTAGTGCCCTCATTTCAGAGACTGGGTCACATAGCCACTTTTAGGATATGTAATGAGGAGCTTATGCCGATATTGTTATTTGATAGAAAGGGAAGTAGACAGGGGCGGAACTACACTGGTGCAGCTGGTGCAGCTGCACAAGGGCCCCAACCGGCTAGGGGCCCCCTTCAAGCCTAGAGGGGGGCCCCCAGCCGACCACCGCAAGCCGCCGTCAGAGGAGAGGAGGGTCAGGCAAGGGAAGCAGAGAGCTTCCCGCTTCCCTTGCCTGATCCCGCCCCTCCTCTCGTCTGGCCCTCCGGCCCGTAGGACGGCTGCAAACAGCCGGCACGGCTCACCAGGTAGGAGACCACTGCGTCGGCGGCCCCCAGCAGCGTCTACCCCCCTCCATTGGGCCGCGCCAACGAGCAGCAGCTATTCCCCACCCCTTCCCCCGGGCCGTGCCGACGGCCAGTAGCACCCCCCCCCGCTCCTGCACCAGGGCCCCCAGGGGTCACGGTCCGCCCCTGGAAGTAGAGGTGACTGTCCAGTAACTAAGATGGCGGACAGAGCCTAAGAGACGAACTGCGCATGACTGCAGCATCATCAGCCTGAGACTCGTGACGTAGCGGGACCGTGACACGGTGAACCCAGACACGTGGGCTGATAAAAGCAAAATCATTGGTACCTTAGTGCGCATGCGCTTAACAACCCGGCAGACACTAACGTCTTACCGGCATGACTGCATAATAATGAGATGGATGAGTCCATTAGAGCATAAAAAAACTTGAAAAAAATGGCATAAATAATCAGAAAGGCTCATATTATTAACACTAACACCTGAGCTTATTAATATTATATGGTTAAAAACACTGTATGAACAAAGATAATGGTGATTTGTATTGAAATTGTATGCACAGGAGAAAAGGCTATATGTAATAAGTTTTGCACATTATTATCTCATAAAAGGATATCAATTTTAAAGATGTAATGAATTGTAAATGAATTGTGATTGAAAACACGCTATTTATACCTCTCACTATTGGTGATGTACACACTGCTTGAGAAAGTCAAACACTTACTGCCGAAACATTGTGGTTGGTTGGGTCAATAAACCGAAGGAATATTAACCAAATTATCTGAAAGCTGTTCAATTTTTGGAATGTCTATATATATATCACTGGCTTAAAATAATTAACAATATAACCTTTATTAATTACACATTACCGTATATACTCGTGTATAAGCCGACCCGTGTATAAGCCGACCCCCCTACTTTTGCCCCCAAAAACTGGGAAAACTTATTGACTCGCGTATAAGCCGAGGGTGGACTCCAGCATAGGTATACAACCCCCAGCAGTGAGGTATACAGCAGCCTCCCCAGTGGTAGTATACAGCAGCAGCCCCAGTGGTATATACAGCAGCAGCCCCAGTGGTATATACAGCAGCAGCCCCAGTGGTAGTATACAGCAGCCCCAGAGGTATATGCAGCCCCAGAGGTATATGCAGCCCCAGAGGTATATGCAGCCCCAGAGGTATATGCAGCCCCATATGCAGCCCCAGAGGTATATGCAGCCCCAGAGGTATATGCAGCCCCATATGCAGCCCCAGAGGTATATGCAGCCCCAGAGGTATATACAGCCCCAGAGGTATATGCAGCCCCATATGCAGCCCCAGAGGTATATGCAGCCCCAGAGGTATATACAGCCCCAGAGGTATATGCAGCCCCAGAGGTATATGCAGCCCCAGGAGGTATATGCAGCCCCAGAGGTATATTCAGCCCCCCCATATCAGTATACAGGCCCCCCCTTGGGTAGTAATCCTGTAAAGGAAGAGATTAGTATGCTTATCCCTCCGCTGTTTCGCTGTCCCGCTGCCGCTGTCCCGCCGCCGCCATCACGCTCCTCCATCTTCATCCAGCGTCTTCCGTCTTCTTTCGGCTTCCTCCTCTGTCGCGCAGGCAATGACGTCATTGCCTGCGACCATTGGAGGAAGCCGGAAGAAGACGGAAGACGCTGGATGAAGACGGAAGAGCGCGATGGCGGCGGCGGGACAGCGGCAGCGGGACAGCAGAGGGATAAGTATACTAATCTCTTCCTTTACAGGATTACTACCCAAGGGGGGGCCTGTATACTGATATGGGGGGGGCACTGTATACTGTATACATTGTATACAGTATATAGTGACTCACGTACAATTTTTGGGCTGAAAAACTCGGCTTATATGCGAGTATATACGGTAAATTATATTTATGCACATTTCCACCCTGCTACATACAAGTCTGTCCAGCACCTTTATTATACAATGTGGCAGTTCCAAAGACAATCTAACGAGTCTATGAGACCAATTTTATTGCAACAAGTATCGTTCTCCTAGGCTGGTTAGATTGTGTTTGGAAGTGCAATGATAATAAAGATACTGGATAGACTTGTACTTATCAGGGTGGAAATGTGCTTAAGGGCTCGGACACACTCATCAGAGTTTTGCTGAGGAGACTCTGAAAGGGCTGGAACAGTGACCCTGAACGGCTTCTCCCTATCTGGGCGGGGCTGTCAGCTGATTGTGTTTTTGTGCAGCTCCAGACTCCCCGTCCAGAGAGGGAGAGGCTGTTCAGGGTCACTGCTCCAGCCCTTTCAGAGTCTCCTCAGTGAAACTCGGATGTAACTAGGAAAGTGTGTCCAAGCCCTATATATAATTTAATGTGTAATTAATAAATTTTACTTTTTCTATTGTTAACCCACTTAGGTCAGTGATATTTAGATTAAATTGATAAATAAATAAATTGTTTACAACTGAAAACCTATATATGTGTAAAGTTAAATTGCGTACTCATTAGCAGTTATAATACTCTTGAGTATCCTCTGATGCCTCTAAGGTGCTCACTTCACATTTAATATGAAAATTTACCAAATACTCCTAAAAAATAGTAATGCCCATTAAACCCCTATAGTCACCCGATAAAAAGTATGGTGACCTCCACAACTCCCGTAGATACAGTAAGATGTCTACCACTGCTCCACAATATAAAGAATGATGGTCACACAACTCCCTAATACACAGTACGATTCTCTCCACAGCACCCATTAGAGCAGGGGTCCCCAACTCTAGGCCTTGAGGACCACCAACAGTGCAGATTTTCAGGATTTCCTTAAAGGGAACCTGTCACCTGGATCTAAGCCCCTACACCATCACTACCTGTCCCTGCACCTTCCTAGCTGCTCCCTATCTATCCCTCTCTGAGCTAAATCCACCCTAATATATATATAACAGCAGAAAAATAACTTATAACTTACCGAAGTCCCTGAGGCTGGGGACTGAAAAGGCGGGCCCAGGCTCCATTCTGCCCTCCTCGATGCAGCAGCACACGCCCCGCTGGGCGGTGTTATTCTTTCTTCATCGCCACCTCCTCCATTTGGAATCTCCCACCCGCTTTACACTGTAAGGTAGCAGTTAGGATTGGCACGACAGAAGGCAGTGACTCAAGTATTTACTCACACAGCACACAGTTTATTGGCACAGTTCAGGTATTCACAGACCTCCAGGTTCCGGGGCGCAGCCGAGTACAACCTCATACAATCCCAACAGGTGATATAGAAGCTCTGTACCTTCCCCCAGATAGGCTGTGTTAGGTCAGCACACAACCTTTCTCTCCTCACCGCCCGCTCATTAGCCTCATGAACGTCCACTCTGAGAGAGCTCACAGGCTGTGTTAAATCTTCACACAGCTCTCTCTACACAGCAGCTCCTGCTGCTGTCCTGACACACTTCACCCCCTCCCCATAGCCCAGGGCAGCTCCTATCATCTCCTATTCACCAGCACATCTGGGTGTCAGTGCTTTCAATCAGCACTTGGCTCCAGCAGCAGCTAACCCTGTGTGTGCTGCTACCGAGCAGAAGATACAATCTCCCATATGCTGTGTCCTGGTCGGGGACACATCGAGGTCGCATCACCACAACATGATAGGTGTAAAGCAGGCGGGAGATTCCAAATGGAGGAGGCGGCGATGAAGAAAGAATAATGCCGCCCAATGGGGCGTGTGCTGCTGCATCGAGGAGGGCAGAATGAAGCCTTGGGCTGCCTTTTCAGTCCCCAGCCTCAGGGACTTCTGTAAGTCATAAGTTATTTTTTTGCTGTTTTATAGGGCGGATTTAGCTCAGAGAGGGATAGATAGGGAGCAGCTAGGAAGGTGCAGGGACAGGTAGTGATAGTGTAGTGGCTTAGATCCAGGTGACGGGTTCCCTTTAATATTGCACAGTGGTTGGAATCATCACCTGTTCAGATGATCACATTACCACCTGTGCAGTACTAAGGAAATCCTGAAAACCTGCACTGTTGCCGGTCCTCGAGACCTGGAATTGGAGACCTCTACTTTAGAGGCACTTGCTGTCAGGACTTTCCGGTGCTGGCAAGTTGGTGAATGACCACAAGTATGTGATTTGCATACACATGGTCACATGCCAACAAGACATACAGTTAGGGCCAGAAATATTTGGACAGTGACACAAGTTTTGTTATTTTAGCTGTTTACAAAAACATGTTCAGAAATACAATTATATATATAATATGGGCTTAAAGTGCACACTCCCAGCTGCAATATGAGAGTTTCCACATCCAAATCGGAGAAAGGGTTTAGGAATTATAGCTCTGTAATGCATAGCCTCCTCTTTTTCAAGGGACCAAAAGTAATTGGACAATGGACTCTAAGGGCTGCAATTAACTCTGAAGGCGTCTCCCTCGTTAACCTGTAATCAATGAAGTAGTTAAAAGGTCAGGGGTGTATTCCAGGTGTGTTGTTTTGCATTTGGAAGCTGTTGCTGTGACCAGACAACATGCGGTCAAAGGAACTCTCAATTGAGGTGAAGCAGAACATCCTGAGGCTGAAAAAAAAAAAAAAAACCATCAGAGAGATAGCAGACATGCTTGGAGTAGCAAAATCAACAGTTGGGTACATTCTGAGAAAAAAGGAATTGACTGGTGAGCTTGGGAACTCTAAAAGGCCTGGGCGTCCACGGATGACAACAGTGGTGGATGATCGCCGCATACTTTATTTGGTGAAGAAGAACCCGTTCACAACATCAACTGAAGTCCAGAACACTCTCAGTGAAGTAGGTGTATCTGTCTCTAAGTCAACAGTAAAGAGAAGACTCCATGACAGTAAATACAAAGGGTTCACATCTAGATGCAAACCATTCATCAATTCCAAAAATAGACAGGCCAGAGTTAAATTTGCTAAAAAACACCTCAAGAAGCCAGCTCAGTTCTGGAAAAGTATTCTATGGACAGATGAGACAAAGATCAACCTGTACCAGAATGATGGGAAGAAAAAAGTTTGGAGAAGAAAGGGAACGGCACATGATCCAAGGCACACCACATCCTCTGTAAAACATGGTGGAGGCAACGTGATGGCATGGGCATGCATGGCTTTCAATGGCACTGGGTCACTTGTGTTTATTGATGACATAACAGCAGACAAGAGTAGCCGGATGAATTCTGAAATGTACCGGGATATACTTTCAGCCCAGATTCAGCCAAATGCTGCAAGGTTGATTAGACGGCGCTTCATAGTACAGATGGACAATGACCCCAAACATACAGCCAAAGCTACCCAGGAGTTCATGAGTGCAAAAAAGTGGAACATTCTGCAATGGCCAAGTCAATCACCAGATCTTAACCCAATTGAGCATGCATTTCACTTGCTCAAATCCAGACTTAAGACGGAAAGACCCACAAACAAGCAAGACCTGAAGGCTGCGGCTGTAAAGGCCTGGCAAAGCATTAAGAAGGAGGAAACCCAGCGTTTGGTGATGTCCATGGGTTCCAGACTTAAGGCAGTGATTGCCTCCAAAGGATTCACAACAAAATATTGAAAATAAAATATTTTGTTTGGGTTATGTTTATTTGTCCAATTACTTTTGACCTCCTAAAATGTGGAGTGTTTGTAAAGAAATGTGTACAATTCCTACATTTTCTATCAGATATTTTTGTTCAACCCTTCAAATTAAACGTTACAATCTGCACTTGAATTCTGTTGTAGAGGTTTCATTTCAAATCCAATGTGGTGGCATGCAGAGCCCAACTCGCGAAAATTGTGTCACTGTCCAAATATTTCTGGCCCTAACTGTACATAGCCACACTCAATATAACTGAATTTACCAAAGCTGGACAGACAAGTCGGAATGTAGACTGAAGTATGGAAAATACCGACTTGCAGCCATATGACCTCAGAGCATCAGCACCAGGGAATCCTGACAGCATGCACTGTAAGGATTTACAAGTCTGCAGTGATATAGAAATATTATCTCACAATGACACTTTATCACCAAACCTGGACAACCACTTTAACGCTTTAACTTTGGGTAAGGATTTATCTCTCCCCTTTTGATAACAAAGATATAATAACTAAAAAAAAATAAAATGGATAATTGTGTTCAATACAGTGATACCTCGATTTTCGTCAATAATCCGTCCAAAAACTATCAGTGAAAACTGAAACTAACGAAAACCGAGGACACTATTTCCATAGGAAAAAATGTCAAATCAATAAATTTGTTCGATACAATGCAAAAACCATACAAAGAACACATTTTATAGTGAATACAGATAGCAGTTAATACTAGCCACACTCAGAAATGATGGTAACATGAATATAAAAGACTGATGTCATGAATAAATAAACTTTTAATTCGGTATTTTATTTTTGTGAATGCTATTTTTGGTATATGGATAGGGGGAGAGAGGGGAGCACATTTTTTTTGGAAGGGAAATCACAGCTTTTTATTGCAAATTTAGCAGCGATGTACTGACAAAAACCAAGGCATTGACGAAAATGGAGACACACTTTTTGTTGAAAAATCGATGATAACCAAAACTGTCAAAAAATGATGTCAACGAAAACCGAGGTATCACTGTATTCTAAAGTATATGTTATATGGGATATATTGTGATGATTTCTTGTACTTTTTGGTAAACATTTATTGTTTTGAAATGTTGTATTATTGATTAATTAGTTTAGAAGGGAATATTACCGTCATCAAGCTGGCTCACAACAAGCTTTGAGAAAGCAAAATAAAATGATTGCTACCACTGTTGCATGTTTGTCTCCATCACTTTATCCTGTTTGCACTTTACCTAAATAAATTACATTTTTGGATGAAGTTATTCATAGTGACTTCGGCGAGTATCATTCTATATGAATGATTTTATCACTTTTGTAATTATTCAAACTAGAGGTTTTGATTGTTTTCATAATGCTAATTATTGTAAAGTATTATTCGTTGTCAGTGTAAAACTCACAAATAGGCTACAATAATGGCTAATAAGTTAAGGCTTCTTGCATATCCACAGGTCATTCCAAGACTCCAGTGGACATGGAAATCCACCGGCACCCCACAAACTTGCCGTTTGTTTATAGGACTTAAAAAATTCTAGTAAAAATACAATCACATGTGAGAGAATGAAAATGCTCTAAAATATGTTTGTAATTCATGACATTTGTGTTAGGGCTCATTGACAAAACTGTGCTATCTGTGAAAAGTCAAGACAAATATGACTCAATGGAGCAGTGCCGATAACTGATTTCTTTTACTGACAGAATCTGTGTGTGAAAAAATCACAACGTGTTCAATTTTGCTCAGGAAACTGAATGAGACTCATCCATTCAAGTCTATGGGTGCAATAAAAAATATTGGACAGTAAATTTGTATGCCTACATTGCAATCCTGTAACATAGGAAACTCTAAATGCTCCTGTAAATTATTGATTGGTGCTGTTGTAAAAAATAAAAAGTAGATTGTACTCAGCCTGAATGACAAAAAAATTGTCCCACTTTTCTGGTTGAAAATCAGACCCATTTTTTCCTACATTCATGTGTACTAATATGCATTGAAAAAAATTAGCGACATCTAATGCATATGAGAATTCCAAAATGAATTAGTACCTGTTTAATCCTTGTAATGTGAAGATTAGTAGTTGATAGCTTGCAAATAAATGATAATCGCTACTTTATATATTTAATTCCTAAATTAATTGTAATTTTTTAATGTAATTTTTCCACAACTCTCAGCTTGTGAGGCATACAATATGTGGCTTTAGTTTTCTTGCCTGTGGCTTCTAAGATTATCAGTACTAATGACTAGCGGCAGCGGCTGATGACAGGCAGTTAACTGAGAATATCACATAGAGAGCAGCTTCGAGTCCCACTGTTCGGAAACCTATGGCATACAATGCAACATAAATTTGTCACCATCTACATAAGAAATAGAAAGTTTAAGAATTACTGTTAACAAAAAACATATTGTAGTTGCCTTTTCTCTCTTCATTTTCACCATAATCAGTTACTTTATTAACTAGAAAAAAGTACTCTGCATCACTCAGCTACTACCAATGATGTACATATGCTAACAAGCTATATATATTTGAGAAAAAAGTTTAAAAACTTACGTTTTTTTCAAAAAACTCAAAATCTTATCTTTTTATTTCTGAAGTTCTTGGTACACACATTGGCCAAGGTCTGTTTGCTCATCGACTGCGACAAAGTGACTTCAGGTCCGATGAGTCCTATGCTGATATCCCTATCCTCCTTGTCCACCCCCCCCACTTCTCAGTGGGCAGACTCCATCTCGACCCTTTTTCTGTTCAGTTACTTTATTAGAAATTTGGAAGGGAGAGTTGAAGAGATGTCCGTCTGGTCGTCTGGTCAGCCAATGGTGATGGAATCTGCAGAGTTTTGAGTTTGGAAAATGCTGAAAATATATAAAGGAGGTTTGATTCATATCAAATAATTCTCTACTGACACCAGAGCATAATCACATCATCATGTAAGTAAAGAAATATATAAACACTCAACTACCAGCTCACCTGTCCTGCCACTACCACAGCCCACATCTGGTCCTTCTTCTTTTCTTTTTCCCTGTTGCACACATCTTCTTTGGCCTGCTTTACTCTGAACCTTGAGATAAAACTGGAATGGTATCCACGGTCCGCGCTGCTGCTCTTTATCCAAGGATTTCACAAGAGGTTATTACCATCAAAAGTCCTTTATTTCATCACACCAACGCGTTTCAGTGCTGTCCCAGCACCTTCCTCAGGGCCTCAGATGCCCTGAGGAAGGTGCTGGGACAGCACTGAAACGTGTTGGTGTGATGCAATAAAGGACTTTTGATGGTAATAACCTCTTGTGAAATCCTTGGATAAAGAGCAGCAGTGCGGACCGTGGATACCATTCCAGTTTTATCTCCTGATTTCCCGCGGTTTTGTGGCATTGCTGGAGGTTCTGCAGCAGCTGCCTTATGCTTTTAAAATGGTTGTGGGTCTCACAACCATAAAAGGTGAGTGGATATCCTTATAATCCACACAGAAACTACAGTGTCTGTTTGATAGGGCACAATCTGCGCCTCTTGTATCTCCTCTTTTTTTCTAGTTTACTCTGAACCATGGCTAGTGACACTGATTAGGCCTCTGATAGTATTGCATGCTGTGCTATCATGACATATGCTACATATGCTACACTGTGTTTTTCTACTGGGTAGGACATTTCGCTCTAAAATTATTATTTTTTTATTATTATTATTATTATTTATTTATATAGCGCCATTAGGTTCCATGGCGCTTTACATGAGGAAAAGGGAGACAAAAACAAGTACACTAAATCTAGGCGATCAGGACGTACAGGTACAGGAGGGGCAGGACCCTGTCCACGAGGGCTCACAGTCTATGAGGGGCGGGTTAGAATACAGTAGGATTTACTTGAATTACTTGATATTTGTCTGATTTCATGATTCCTGTGATCAGGGAAGGAAAACATCCAGTGTAGTTCACAGGCGCTTCCAGAAATGGAGCAATTCCTCTGTTGTGTTTCAGAGTTTATTTTTAATTTACATGTTAAAATACAGCGCGTTTCGGCTAAAAAAGGTATTTTAACCTGTAAATTTAAAATAAACTCTGAAACACAACAGAGGAATTGCTCTCATTTCTGGAAGCGCCCTTGAGCTACACTGGATGTTTTCCTTCCCTGACTTTTCCTGATAGACCTATCAACTGGGTGGTCTGATCATCCCGGCATGGAGCTGCAAGCCAGACATTTCTAAGCCCAAGGAAGCCACCTAGGAGGGGGCTGATACATAAAACAGGAATACACCTATAAGGTGAGCGAAATATCCCTTTTTTATCCATTGTAGAGCTCTAATGCTGAACTTAGATCTGCGCCCTCCTCTCTCCTTTCCTCCCATCTACAGACCATACAGCCCAGTGAGGTCTAACCCACAAACTACATGATTCCTGTGCAAAGATCAAGATCTCCAGTACCACATGTTTACATACTAATTTAATGTACAGGGTGCCAATACCAATGTCACAGCAAGGTTTAGGTATTTCTATTTTTCCTCCCATTTTTTTTTATTTTGAATTGTAGTTTATTATTTGCTCTTTCGTATTTAACACGAGTGCTCTATACAAAAGCTGTTTCACTTGATTCTTTTTTTTCAGATGTTCAATATTATGTACTTAAACTTCATGGATGCTAAGAACGATGAGTAGGACTGTGTACACTCTACAGACACAGGGTTTCTGGGAACTTTAAAACAGCAAAGGAGAAAAGGAGCAAAGTGATCATGAAGTGTTAGCAAAGGACTTCTTGGCTTGACAGGTAATGGTATTGTATTGAAGAGTGTTATTGACTGGACTGCAGCCAGGATATTTTAAAACATGGAGAGCCCAACCCTGCTGTACAATGAAACAAATGTTCCTCACAAGTAGCATGCTAGCACATGTAACTCAAATGCAAGTACCTCCATAATCCAAAACTCTTAGGCCCCTTTCACATCAGCGTGTTTTTCAAATCGCGGCAGATGCGGTGAAAAAATCGCATCTGCCTCGATTACCGCATACCGGCTGCACTTGCGGCACGGTTGCGGCAAGCCCCATACAATGTATAGGCGGGTTTGCGGCAGGTGCGGCAAGTGCGGTTTTGTCACTTGCGGCAGTTGCGGCCGCGAAAAAAACCGCGGTCAGCGGTTTTACTTACTCCCATCAACAAACTTGCTGTTCCACCTCTCTAAAATGAACTTCTCCAGAAAATATGGTTAAATCACAATATCCACAGTTTTAAGCAAACCCTAAAAACACATCTCTTTAGATCGAACTATCACTTCACCTCACTAGTCTAACTATTCCCTGTCCTTCTTTAATTTCCTCAGAATCTGGTCTCTTCCATCATCTGTTCCCACACCATTCATGCATTCAGTAGCACTTTGCATTTGTATCTGAACATATAAACATATTGATGTATCACTGATTGTGAACCTTTACTTGAACACAATCATTTATTAAAAAGATGGCTAGACCATACACTGCAAGCACTTTACCTTTTGTGTCCCCTCTATTTCATCATAAAGTGTAATCTAGCAAACAAGCCCTTCACTCCTCTTGTTTCATTGTTGAATTGTGTTACTCTGTAAAGTCTGACATTATCTGTACATTTACCCTCTGAACTGTAAAGTGTTGCAAAAACTATAAGTGTCATATAAAATTAGTATTATTGTTATTAATACCTCTGTGAAAGACAGAATATTTAAACACCAAGACATGTACCTGCTACCAACTATATATTCACCCACTGGCAGATGCAGACAGAAAAGGGCCCCTCTGTATGAACAATATGGTTAGGGTCACACTTGGAAGTGTAATTGCGGTTACCGCATCCAGATCCGGATGCGGTAAGCGCAATTGCCTTCAGACATATTTTGTTCCAAAAATGTGTCCGGCAAACCGCAATGCGGTAACCGGATTGCTCAGGATGTGTAATCCGGAGCAATCCAGTTACCGTATGCTTTGTTCGTCCCTGCTGCCACAGGGATGAACAAAGGGTTAATGTTAATAATAGATGTGGGCAACATGTCTCTAGGGGGTGCCATAGACCTAATGTTAATGCTTTCAGGACCAAGGCTAGGGGCTCCTACAGTACGTACATTACGTACTGTATCTACTAAACAGTGAGGAGACGCCAGGTTCATTCATAAAATTGAAAATGCCGACAATAGCCGGCAATACTATAAATGCCAAGACTAACCCCTTACATGGCCACCTGAGTGGGCAGCATGTTTCTAGGGAAGGTGGGCAGTTTTTATGCACTTTGTGTCTCAGGACTTAGCGACCCCACTTTGTAACTTTACATGGTTTCCTACTTTAAGTCTTGGTTGTGAGTTTTCTAATATTACCACTCACAGTTGATTCTGAAATATTTGACAGAATTTAATGAAATAACTTGAGGCAATAGTTGCATCTTATTACAGTAATATGCTTGAATCCATTGAACTCTTTAAAACAACCCAATATTTTGCAAATGTTTGTAAAGACATACACCATGACTAGGTGTTGGGTTTTATAGATTTGTGTCAATAAGAATGAATTAATAAATTTAATTCAAAGATTAAGAGGTGTGCCATAAATTTTGAATAACTAGGATCCTATTCACCAGGACGGGAGATTATGCCTATATTGACTTTTAGGACAGCTACTTTCAGTAGGTGACACTACAGTTCCCATCCTTTTACTCTCTTAGGAGACATACTTGCATATTTAAAGAGGACCTGTAACCCCCTGGTGCTATGCTAACTGAACTCAGTACTGAATGCAGCGTCTCAGCTGCATTCAGGGAAGGTCTCCCCCATGTTTCTAACCCCCCTGTAAATTGTAAAAAAGACTTTATAAAATTTATGGATAAGGAGTCCAGAGGGACGTACTCAGTAATGAGTCATTATTGTTGCCGGTGTCCTCCCCACCTCTAGCCATCTCTTGTTTAACCTCCTGTATGTGTCATTGCTGCTGCTTGTATCCCCTCCACCTCCAGGTTTCTCATGTTCAATATCCTTTATGTGTCTCCACTCCACAGAGCAAGCAATGGGCAGGAGTGGTCGCAAAATCTGAAACACCATCTGCCGGTGACATCAGCGCCGGAGCCCACCCTGCTCCAGATTATGTATGTTTAGTAGGGTGGGCTTCGGCGCTGACGTCAATGGTAGGAGGCGTTTCAGCTGCTGGGACCGCTCCCGCCCTTTGCTCGCTCTGTGGAAAGGAGACAGATAAAGGAGGCTGAACAAGAGAGTGCTGGAGGTGGACCATAGAGGGCTGGAGGTGGGGAGGACACCAGCAACAGCAATGACACATACAGGAGACTGAACAAGAGACGGCTGGAGGCGGGGAGGACACTATACAACAGCGATGACTCATTACTGAGTAAGTCCCTCTGAACTCCTTGTCTATATACTTTATAAAGTCTTTTTTATCATTTAAAGGGGGGCTAGAGACATGGAGGACCCCATCCCAGAATGCAGCAGACATGATTTAGCATAGCACCAGGGGGGTGACAGGTACTCTTTAAATCCCCAGAAAATCATTGCATGGCTCATACATCTTCTTATGCCAATTTGGTACTCTTCACAAGAATAAACATTACTCTTTAGATCACCTAAAAAATCTGAGATAAAACTAATAATAGGATGGCTTTTACACTTTTTTGATCAAAATAGTGTTAACTAAGTACCCTATGTTATTTACATTTACTATTCATATACTTACAACATTCATGGTATTTGTTCATAATGTTTTTAGCTCATGTTTTGTCTGTTAATTGGCCACAGTGTGAACGTGCACCTATAGTACACTTTGCACTTCTACAAGATATAGTTCAGCTCAATTCTTTGGTTTCCCTTTACACTACCTGTAAGAGCCTCACTGCTAAATCATTTTGCTCCTGCTTTGCACTCATGAGAGGCAAACACCCTGAAACACATATGCAAATGGAGTTCCTGGTTTGGCTTCTTATTCTAAGTCATATGGCCTTTTAAAGGGTTGATACTGACTTTTAGGATCACGATTTCCAGAGTTCATGTTTGTTTCCTCTCTGAGAAGGCTGTTTTCCTAATTAAACTGCTAGAGAAGCATTGCATGGTCTATACGTCTCCTTATGCCAACCTGGTGCCAACTTGGTGCTCTCCACAAGGAGTGCGTTTGGGTATTAGAGGTGCCATTTGTTCACCGTCAGTATGAAGCATATTAGGACACTGCATAAACTAGTTATCTATGCAATAAATGTATTATTTTACATGGCGATGTTTGCAAGATTCATCTGAAAGCTTTGTGACCTTGGTTATCTGGGTATAATTTTTTTTGGTTGTTGTATGGCTACTCTATGGCAGCATATATATTTTCATGTGTTTACTGTGTATACTATTTATCTTGATTTGCTTTATAATATTGTCCTAACACTTTGCTTAGATGCATTATGCCTTTTCATGACAGGTTTCACTCATGGTAACCAACTTGCATTCACCTACTGATCGTCCTCGACCCAATCTTCCTGTCAAACTCATTGTGGTAGCTTGTTGATGACAACACTTCGCTATAGCCGTCATTTTTTTTGTCTGGACAACTAGAGAATTCTCTAACTGAAAAGAATGATAACCATATGCTGATATGCTTTAATTTATTATAGCTGTCCTGCAGAGTAAAATGTTTGAACATACCTCTCTATAGACTTGGTAATAAAATTTGATATAATAAACAGCACACAAAATTATATTGGATGTAGTGCATGTTAAATGATTGTAATGCACCAGTAAGCTCCTGAAGGAGGTCCAGGTTGTAAAATATTTAATACATTTTGATAAATTAAAGTTAAGCTATAAACTATGTTTGATGTATACTTATCAGGGAAAGTACTGATTTCTGTACTGAAATAATAAATCATTTTAAAACTACACAGTGAGCTAGTGAAAAGAATATCTCACTGCCAAGTATAAGTAATGTAATTCTAAGCAATTTTACAGTTCATTGAAAGGGTTTTGCCACAAAAAATATTAGTAATTCTAATAATAATAATCATTATTATCCTAACCAAATTTTCTGTTCAAGGTCATAGTAGAATCAAGTACAATTACATACATAGTACGGCACTCCCACACCCATTCTGTCAGAATGGAAAGTACTGCACGTCCCAGCCATGCACCTTAGTGGATGGACAGAGCCTGTCCAAAGCTTCTGGTTATAACATCTAATCAAGCCATCATACTGTGTAAAGGAAGCTGTAGGGCCATCATACCATCATACTTTGTAGAGGGAGCTGTAGGGCCATCATACTTTATAGAGGGAGCTGTAGGGCCATTATACTTTATAGAGGGAGCTGTAGAGCCACCCTAAAATCATACTTTGTAGAGAGAGCTGTAGGGCCATTATACGTTGTAGAGGGAGCTGTAGGGCCATCATACTTTATAGAGGGAATTGTAGAGCCATCATAAAATCATACTTTGTAGAGGGAGCTGTAGGGCCATTATACTTTATAGAGGGAGCTGTAGGGCCATCATACTTTATAGAGGGAGCTGTAGGGTCATAATACTTTAAGAAGGAGCTGTAGGGCCATCATACTTTATAGAAGGAGAAGTAGGACAATCATACTTTATAGAAGGAGCTGTAGGGTAATCATACTTTATTGAAGGAGCTGTAGAGCCATCATACCATCATACTTTGTAGAGGGAGCTGTAGGGCCATTATACTTTGTAGAGGGAGCTGTAGGGCCATCATACTTTATAGAAGGAGATGTAGGGTCATCATACTTTAGAGAAGGAGCTGTAGGGTAATCATACTTTATAGAAGGAGCTGTAGGGCTATCATACTTTATAGAGGGAGCAGTAAGGCCATCATACTTTATAGAGGGCGCTCTAGGGCCATCATACTTTATAGAGGGAGCTGTAGAGCCATCATACCGTCATACTTTGTAGAGGGAGCTGTAGGGCCATTATACTTTGTAGAGAGAGCTGTAGGGCCATCATGCTTTATAGAAGGAGATGTAGGGTCATCATACTTTATACAAGGAGCTGTAGGGTAATCATACTTTATTGAAGGAGCTGTAGAGCCATCATACCATCATACTTTGTAGAGGGAGCTGTAGGGCCATTATACTTTATAGAGGGAGCTGTAGGACCATCATACTTTATAAAAGGAGCTGTAGGGTCATCATTCTTTATAGAGGGAGTTGAGGGGCCATCATACTGTATATAGAGGATCTATAGGGGGCCTTTATACAGCCATCTGCACAATACAGAACATTCTTTTTTCATTCAGGGCTGTAACTATGACATTATTCACATTTTCTGCGAATAAAATAGGAAGACATTTATCCACCTTCAAAGTAAAAAAAATACTCAGTGTAAGACACTCTTACTGTAACCACACATCCCCTCACTTTATGTTTGAAGCCCCTTCTCATATACCACTAAAAGGTTTCAGCTGTTGTCTTAAAGATACTATTTATTCCAACGAATGAAGATTCATGTCAGAATGGCAATATTTTTCTTTTTGAAACCATTTTTTTCTTCTAATTTTTAAAATGAGCATCTTTAGGGTAAGTGCCCACATAGTGGTTTAACGTCGGTTTAGCAGCGAAAACCGCCGGCGGTTTAGCATAGGTTTTATTTAAATTTATGTAAATCCTAAGCAGCGTTAGGACTTACATGTAACCCTATGTAATTTAGAAACCGCTGTGCACACATAGTCGGTTTATGTGAGCGGATCTGCCAGAGGTTGAGCGGTTTCCTAGCGGTTTAGGAACATTCAACATGTCAATTCTTCTCAGCGGTTTGTGATCGTTTTTACAGGTTACAAACTGTAACCTACAATCAACAAAATCCTACCTAGAAAACCGCTTCGAAACCGGTGGAAAAACCGATTGAAAAACGCTGTGCAAACGCTGAAAAAACCGCTGTGAAACCGCTGGGAAACCAGTGGAAAACAGCTGGAGACTTCAGAGCTCAGAACTCTAGGTCCTGCAAATTTCCACCAGTTTACTGACGGTTTGAACGTCACTAAACCACTATGTGGGCACATACCCTAATTGTACCCAGGAAAATTCTTCTATAGAAGTCAATGAACATCTACAAATTAAAGTTTCCAGTGGAACCTCCAATCCTGTACCCATGTTCAGGTACAGAAAAATAAAAGTAAAAGTAAAAATAAAAATGTACCAGCAGAATGCAAAAAATAAAAATAAAAAAGAATATGAAGGGAAGTAATAAGGGAAAGACAAATAGAGGTATAGACAGGAGCATGCAGGATATCAGAGACAACAAAGCTCATTATGTAGATAATACAATTCGCATGTTCATCAGATTCAATAATTGTTTTGAGCGGAATAAAAAACATAAATAAGTTACTATTGGCTTAAAACAATTTGTTCCAAATAAATTGATTTAAGCTTTTTGTGTCTCTACTAATGGAAAAGTATTTTTGTTTTACTTTTCAAAAAGTAGAAACTTTGACTTTCAATAATAATAATTCTTACTGAATACTAAAAACAGAAAACTGTATTTTACAATATGTACATGGGGATTAGGTTTTTTATGTGTGGCCCTTGACCAAATTGTGGCACTTCATGATTACACAGTGGAGAATGACAAAAATTTATTTATTGTATTCACTAGTATAGCGCCATTACTTCTGTAGCGCTTTACAGACATCATCAGCTATGTCACCATCCGGACTCACAATCTAAATTTCCTATTGCTGTCTTTAAAATGTGGGAGGAAATCAGAGAACATGAAGGGAACCCAAGTATACATGGGGGGGATATAAAAACACCTGGCAGATTCCTTCTTTGGTGGGATTTGAAATCCGGGACCCCTTAAACACTTATAGAACCACTGCAGAAGATTTTTATATTGTACTGCTGGAGTGGTGCTTAAATCTAAGTTCCCTGACCCCTGTCTCATACTCTCCCCCTTGCAGTTTCATCTTCTATCACCACTGCTCTAGTCAGTCTCTGGTGATTTGTGACCAGCTGCTACTGGGTTTAATGGAACGCATCAGAGGACACAAATCAATACAACGTTCTGAGAGCCTTGTTCCGGCTCTCATAAAGTTGTACTGAAAATTATGACTTCTGGCCAGTCAGAAGTT